>NDXB01014775.1:28582-46988 GCA_002631895.1 Agapornis roseicollis
TTTTTTTTTTTTTTTTTTCAATAAATTGGTGTGTTTGATGGGTGGGTTGGGTGGAATTTTTGCTTAAGGAAAGATTTGGGTTGTATTAAGCATATGGCCTAAGGTTAGAAAAGTAGAAGAATGCTTTACTGTGATAACCTACTACTCATTTCTAATTTTCAGTAGCAAACTATAAAAAAAAAATCTGTCTTAAATCCCCATTTGGCTCTTCTAGAAAACAGAGTTGCCCAAATGTCCTATCCAATTCACTCACAGTAAAGGGAACATTTCAGCAAATCCTTTCTAATCCTTCTCTTAAACTAATCCCAAATGTGTCAAATTTGTAAATGAGAGCATTAATTATTTTAAGGAATCTTATTTATACAGTTGTGACTGTTGTTGTTCTTGAAATATATATATGTGTGTGCTCACTATTTTCTGTGCTACTTTGTCACAAAATTCTTTTCAGAATCGACCTGACTATAAATTAAATGCTAAATTAATACTTCAAGTGCATCCATTAAAATAGAAGGTTCACCACTTACAAATTTGCTATTGAATGAGTATCAGAATTTTGCTCACTCTGATTTAAATTAGAAGGGGAAAATTCTAAAATCAAATGAAGGCTAAAATAAAGAACTTATTTCGTAGAAGATAAATAATGTTGATTTGAATGCATTGCCATCATACAGTCATAGAATAGTTGGGGTCGGAAAGGACCTGGAGATTATGTACCAGAAGTATGCTTCTTTTCCTTATCATTAAAGAGAATGTATCTGGGGAGGCTTTTTCTACTAACTTCATGAAAGTACATGCATCTTCTCAGAACGCCACAGTGGTTTTTGGAAGGGGTGTACATGGCAGAATTGCCTTGGTGCAGAATTCTTTAGAGTTTCTGATGATTTTTTGTGTTCTCTATAGATGTACAAAGTTAGCTTCCTCTTTCAAACTCACTTCCCCTGAATCTGACCATATCTTCTGTGTGGTTTCTTCTGTGAAGCTGGCCTTACCAAAGCAATATGCATTTGCTTTGAATAGGTTCCTGTTCGAAGACATTCAGGCAGATAAAGAGCAGAACAGCTTAAAACCAGGTTTTGTGTCCAAGCAGAATTCATATTGGGTTGGAGGGAATGTTCTTACAGCCTTTTGATGGAAGGGTAAAGATGTATAAAGCAGCATGTTCAAGACTTTCACTGTCTCTGACTACAAGGTTTTCAAATGAAAGTTTTAACCACTTCCCTGGTAGTATATTCAACTGTCACTATTCAGTATAACTCTTATAAAGGGGCCTTCTGTTTCTAAGGCATTTGTGATTCATAATAAGCTTTGAAGATAACTTGCTTGATTTTTTAAGTTGTTGAAAGTGTCTATTAATGATTCTTGTTGACATCTTGCAAACTGGGCAGAACTGAGAAGCCAAGTAATTTTGCTGTCATCTGGGATAACCATATTGAGAGTGAAAAGTTTTCAGTCTAAAGGTTTGGGAGACAAAGGGGTACAGTGTTCCTGCCTTTGCTTTGTTTTGCATAGCTGTGATTATTCTAGTACTTGCATACTATGGTATCTCTGCAGTGGTGATCACTTGTAATCCTGTGGGTTAGAAGTTTTGTTTGTTTCCTGAGCATCTGTTCTCAAAAGAATATGATAGTTACTGAATTTGCTGATTTTAAATGGGAGTATGGAAGCCAAAGATTTCATTATGGTATCAGGAAATAAGTTAAAAAATGGGATGGGATTAGTCAATTTATTTCTGAAACACTGATTGCTTGCAAAATAACATTTAAATGTAGCCAGGCTTGACCCTGTGTGTCTAGCGTTTTGTATTCTGCAACTCATCCTCTTTAGTTTCTTGGAGAAAAGCTGAGTGTGTCATTTTAAGTACTGACGAGCATGATTTGGATAATTAGCTTGGCTTTAGTTGATAGATCAGCTTCTTTTCTCTGAAGGATAATGACACAAATGAAGATCAGTCTAGATCCTGGAGTCCAAACTTTGAGGAGAAAGACATGGAGAGAGTCTGAGCACCAGCACAAGAGCAGGCCCTGTGTAGAAGGGTGCAGTGATCAGGCAAGCTGGGCAGCAGTACATACAGAACAGCTTTCAATGCTCTCAATTTATGAGCTGCATATTTAAATACATGTAGAAAAAAATTCTACCGTACATCAAACCTTTATAACAGTCTCCCTCTAGCCTTGAGTTTGGCAGTCCTGTGTATTGCTTTCTGGTGGTCTCTATGATATTAAGAGCTGCTTCCTCACTGTGCTACCCATCATGCATAGTTTAGTGCATAGGAAGGGTGGCTGGTGATGCTGAAGACAAAGCTTTTAGGGTTTATATATATGTGTGTGTATATATATAATGTTATATATTTTTAACATATATGTAAATCTGTCGTATATGGAAGATATGAGAGGGTGTGTGTAATACATGCACAGGGAGAGAGGAATAATATAGCTGGAAAAATATTTGGACAAATATTTTAAACCTGAGGACCAGTGTGACTGCTCGCTATACTTATGCAAAGCCAGCAGAGGGAGCAAAGAACCAGACTTGAGCTTGACACGGAAGCATTGACTGTAAAGCAACTTTTATCCTCTCCTGCTCTATGGGAAGCAATGAACTGTTCTAATATTCATATGTAGCTATTTACAGGATTTTATCTGTGCTAGGTATGCAGAGAGAGCATGCATTCCTTGTGCATGTGTTAGTATACATAATTTTGTACACTTTTTTCTTCCTTTTTCTAGGAATGGGCCTTAACAAAGGACAAGTCAGTGAAACATATGGATTTGTGCCTTACTGTTGTGGACAGAGCACCTGGTTCACTAATAAAACTTCAGGGCTGCAGGGAAAATGATAGCAGACAGGTTAGTATGTTGTGAATGCACTCTGCAAACAGTGGGGAAGACAAGGGCTTCCTTGAATGAGATGCAAGAACATGCAGTGCTAATCATATCTTCTCTTGGTTCTGTTCACTCTGTCTTGCTATTGTTTGTGTGTGTAAAGGTAGGATGTGTTGGCGGAGCAGCAGGAATAAGCTTGTGTACTGAGCTTTTCTTTTCATAGGCCAGAGCAATCTTTTATGAACATAAAGAGGTTTTATTCAAACAGTGGCCTTTGTAAAGGTTTCACCCAAAAGCACTGATGTGTAACAGTCTTCAGCTGCCACATCTGATTTCTGAAATAGAATATGTATTCCACAATGTATTCTTGACAGGTCTTATTCAGTGAAGTTTGAAGATTATGTAATCTGTGTCTTAGAAGAGTATGGTTTGTCTTTCTTCTTTTCACATGTGACCTATTTATAACAGCACCTGATTTCTTCAGTTCATTTTCATTAATGCAGCTTTCCAACTTCATCTTTCCCATGCCTGAGGAAAATCACATTTGCAGTCGTGCCATCTTTTTGATCTAGTCATATAACAATTCGTCTCTTTCTGCTAAGTCATCAGTTCTGATCATCTGCCAGCTTTCTTCTGTGTCTCCAGTTCTGCAGACAGATAAGAAAAATGCTATTCCTTGCTGAAGAAAGAATATTCGTGCCACCTTCCAGAAAAGGAAACTAAGGAAACAAGATGTTTTTTTATAAGGTTTAAGGGGACAATGTTAGAAATATAAAAGGAAAAGCTTTTTTAAATTATTTTTAACATTCTGTATTTGGGATTTACTCTGTACTTGACATCACCTTGAGCAAAGAGCTTCTAACAGTACAGATTGACTGGTTGCCTTCTATATAATTGAAAGGTGTCTGACAGACTTCTGTAAAGTTGTCTTCAGTGATTGTGTTTCTTGCTTCTCTATGTTTAGAATTGCAGTGTTAGGTGGATGGGTTTTGTGACTCTTTTTCTCCTTCAGATCGAAGGTTTCACCCAGGTAACACGATTGTGTGCATTTTGTATCTATTGCAGTATGTTACCTGAATAAGCAGTTGTTTTGTCAAGGCTTGCCATAACTCATATGCTCTTACTCAAGGATCATTGAAATTGTGTACTATTATTGAAGTTTTCATGGCTTTCCAAAGCACAAACCAGGGAAGCTTATGAAGATTTCAAAGGACAGGATGTTGAACTTATCCTTTTTCCTGCTTTTCTATCTCAGTAACTGTTGGGTTTGGTTTTTTTCCTCTTTCAGAAATGGGAACAAATTGAAAGCAACTCTAAACTGAGGCACGTTGGCAGCAACCTCTGTCTAGACAGCCGAAATGCCAAAAATGGTGGTCTCACCGTTGAGATCTGCAGTCCTTCTTTGTCACAACAGTGGAAATTCACACTCAATCTGCAGCAGTAGAAAGACTTACAAGCAAAATGCTGTTTCAATTCAGAGACATTGGGCAAAGTTTTGATTGAATTACTGATGTATTTCTTAAAACTTTCCACGGAACTTATATACCTCAGTATTCCACCTTTATCTGAAAATAGGAGAGTGCTGAAGCAGACAGCAGGGATCCAGGGGACTTGGAGCACTGCAAAAGTGTCGCTGAACATGACTGCAGCACAATTCCTTCTTGGTGTGAAGACTTCAACGGTTCCTTTCCATCTTCAGTTACACACTTGCACAGCAGATAATTAACTCTAGGAACAACTGATGTATGATAAAAAAGGATCTGAAGAAACACCTGTGGGGAACAGGGTGTGGGAGGGAGGGTGGGAACAATTGCTAGGAGAAGGTCATTTGGAAACTCCATTTGCATAGAAATCACGGTTTCTTGTTTCCAGAAACAGAAGTGTCATTTTGAAGGGGTTTTTTTTTCTCCTGTGTGTACTTGGTAATTTGAATATGAACTTTTCTATGATGGACTCTAAATATAAATATACAAAAGTATATATATTGTCAGCTCCCAACGGTTTAGATCAGTTTTCATCATCCTATAATTATCAACAAAGTGATTGACGTATGTATAAACAGAAATTGGATTGGAATGCTAGGAGAGTGAAAGTTTATGAAGGTGCAGATTTTGTGCTGCTGAGTATGATGTCCGTGCTAACACTGGATGCTTTTGCTTTGCAAACTGGATCTGCCTCTTAACATTTCGCCCTCACTGGAGATCATAAAACTCAGGAGGAGAAAGAAAATAGCAGAATAAGCCAATGCATCTACACAGATGATTGCTCTGATTGCTTATTCCAACTTGGAAATTCATTACATGTGCTCTTGATAACCTTAAACTTGTACTTGATATTTGTGTTGATCATTTCTATAGTACTTTGTCTTTAAAATACTTCTTCTTTTGTTACAAAACGATATAAACGGTGCAGATCTTTAGTGCAGCCATGTGGGTTCAGCACAGTTTTGTTCTGGCCCTAACAAGAAAAATTAGTCTCAGACTCCCCTTCTGAGTTGTAGGAATAAGATGCAATAGTAATGTCACTGTCGACAGCACAAGACCTGAATTTTAACTTGCAAGGATGAGCAGCTATGTGATATCTCTGAATTGCACTTGCTTAATTTATAGACCTACTACTGGGAAATTTTCTTCCATTTTGTTTCTTTAAATGGAGCTTTTGAATGGATTCAGGCTTGGCTCTGGGAATCAGCCTGGATACCAGCAGATCCTGTGTGTTTTAACCATAGAACCCGTGTTTTTTGCAGCTTCAGTCCAGCTGATGTCATTTTTATATTAAAATAATACTGTCAAAGTTAACTGCAACTTTGACCTGTCCTTTCTTATGTTTGCATAGACTACATACTTTTCTATTGAAAGCAAATGCTTCAATGAGCTTTTAAAATGGAAAGCAAAGGTAAATAAGTACTAAGAAGTGAGACAGCAGTGACAAAGATTAGGGTAGACATGCAGTGCCAGGAAGTGGTTTGGATGAGATGATGGATCTCAGAAAAAATGTAAGGGTTGGCCCTTGTACTGCAGTGTGCCGGTACAGTTCCCCTCTGTCTTTGTTCCTGGAAGTAGAGCAGTTCCTGATTTCTATTTTATTTTATTTTATTTTACTTTTCTACTTTTTATTTTTATTTCCAGTTTCCCTTGGTTGCATCTCTACATTAGTTGTAGAGGTGGAACTCTGCTGGGCAAAATGGCTTTAACTGTGCCAGCCAATGTGCCCATTTCTGTGTTTGAAGTTATGGTTGCAAGTACCTGCATACCTTTTTGATGGGGCACTAAACCCAGTTTCTCCTATCCATCATCTGACTTTATGAATAACTAATACCCTGTTTTTTTCCCCACTTCTTTGCAATCTACTGACTCCAAAACTTGCCGGTTTTAGAGGCCATGCAGTGGGTAAACTATTTTTCAGCTTTTAGTCTCTATCTATCTGTAGCCTCTTAACATGGCTGAGAACTTGAAGAACACGATGCATAAGTATAGCTGTGGATTTCTTCATATTATGGAAAAAGGAATGCTGAAATATGGGCTCAGCAGCAAGTCAGTTGTTTGAGGTTCTAAAAAACAAAATTTAAAAGAAGAAAAAACCCCAAACACTCAGCTTCTACCATGGAAGTATTTCCATCTGCAACTTGGATCGCAGTAAGAGTAGCACTAACTGAAATCAGCTCTGAATATTGACCTGCCTCTTACCTCTGAATCAGAAGTGCTAGTAAAAAATTCATGTTCCACCTCTTAAAGTCTTTCCTGTCAACCGTTACCATATAAAGTAGGAATATTTTCACTAATTCCCCATGGATGCTGTGCATGGGGGTTTTAATACAGGACCTGTCTGTTGCGTTTGTTTGGGAGAATGGACAAGAAGCTGTATCCTTTTGTTATGTTTACATGACAGTGTGCCAAAGTTACTTACTGTGATTTTAGAGGAGTTTCATGTTGAAGAAATTCGCCCATTTGAAAGATAAATGAAAAGCCCTTGAAGCAAATTGTGATGGAGTCTCCTGAGAACTTTTCTTACCGTCTTCAGAGCAAGAATGGTGATACTGTTTGTTTTGCAGATTTTCAAAACATAGTTTGGAAATGGTTTTTTCAGTTGGTTTGAAAAGTCTGCTGTACAGAGCTTGTACTTTGTTCATTTTATAGATGGAAACCATCCTTGAAAAATTGTTTAACTTAAATAAAGAAGAATGCTTTATAGATAAGTGTGTGGTGGTTAATATAAGTGAGTAAAACCCAGAAGTGTGCCTGGAGCTTGTAGATTGAAGTAGTTTTCAAATGCTTCAGTTCACTTTGTTGTTTCGTAAAGTTCCTGTTTTAGAAGTATGTATTTCTGGGTGTATATTCGCATTTATGAAAAGCAAGTTTCTGTTTTCATAGAGTTGTTTGGGTTGGAAGGAACCTTAAGGCTCATCCAGTTCCAACCCCCCTGTCATGGGCAGGGACACCTTCCACTCAACCAGGTACCTCCAAGTCCTGTCCAACCTGACCTTGAACACTGCCAGCGATGGAGCAAGCACAGTTTCTCTGGACAACCTGTGCCAGTGCCTCAGCACCCTCCTGGTGAAGAGTACATCTGTTAGAATATTAGGAGAGCTCTTCCTCCTGCCCCATTAGGCCTCATATTCTCAAGATTTGGACTGTCCCTGCCAGACCTCACTAGGCCAAGCCTGGCAGGGCAGTCTGCAGCCTGCAGCATGATGGCAGCAGCTACAGCTCCCACAGCTGATGGGGATGCCTGTCCACATCTGCTTATGTGGTCTTCTGCTGTCTATTTGAAAAGGACAGTAGCTCAGATGTCTGTGGTGCACTTGAAGCTAGATCTGAAATACTCAAAACCAAACAAAACCCCAAACCTACTCTTTTTAAGAAACATGTTTTGTGAGGCAAACACTTCACAAGTCTAGTTCAGAGAGCTTGCAAATGAACTTGCACTGCCACAGTTGGGAAGGAAGCAAATCCTCCATGGTGGGTGATGAACAACTGTGAAAATGTGAGATTCTCCTATTGATGTAGGAGGGCATGGTGCACAATTAACAGCATCACCTTGGTTGGTAGGGCTGAGCAGCAAGGCAAGCAACATCCTCTGGGAGGGTAAGTGGAAGCAGAAGAATAAGTAAAAAATCTCATCTGTGATGTTTTGTCCAGCTTCAGAGATGCCTCAGGTCAGTCAGTCCTTGGGATACATCCTTCCTTCCTGGTTTGTGGCATGCAGGACTCTAGGACCTTTGCACCTGGTCTGTGAAACAGCTTTACAGTAAACCCCAAGGACATGATCAGCTCCCATAACCTGTGTAAGCAGTTATAGGAGATATTTAAACGCTTCTGCTCTTTGAGGCAGTTGCAGATTTTTACCTATCAGGCTCTAGGTGCAAACTTGCTGTCCCCATGTGCCAGAAGTCGGTGCTTTGGAACCTTTCAAAAAGTCTGAATTAAATCAAGAAAATCACTCTTTAATATTTATGTCTGGCAAATCCCGAATGGTTCTGTCTGTAAACTGCAGAGAAACAGCTCTTTTGAAGACTCTATTCTGAGAACTCAAATGAGGATTCTCCATCTGAAATGCCCTTTGACACCTGTGAGGTGACAGGTAATACTAAAAGATAATTACAACAGCCTTTTGGCAGTAGAAGCTTTTCATCTAATCCAATGCTGACTGTAGCAAGTTGGTCCCTTATGTATCTGCCTAGGATCTTACACATTTTCTGTACAGGCCATTCTTAATATAAGCATCAGGACTGAATGGACTGTCCAGCAATGAACTGTTCAGCAAATCTTGCATTGCCACTGACCAGCACTCCATTGTTTCCTTTGCCTTAGATTCAAGTATATATATGGGGAAAAGAAAAAAAAAGGTTTCTCATTCAGTGTAATTCATTTTCTGGAATTCCAGGCTATATTTTTTTGCCACTTTTGATTCATGGATTTACTCTGCTTGCCCTTGACTGCATAAAACCAGGAGTGTTTATGCCTCTTTGATAAGGGAACATTTAATAGTTCCTGTTTGTGGATAAACAAAAATGTATTTTAAATGCTCAGTTTTCCAGAAGATGCCTGCATGCATTTGGAAAGGAAGACAAGTGTTGGGAGAGATTAAAAGACTGTGATGTACTTGAGGCTGAGGTAAGGACCGTTGTCTTGTTTTAAGTGGTTCCTGCAGAGCATTGTCCAGTTCCTGGCTCGGTGCTACTGCCATAAACTTGATATTTTTTTAAGTTGCTATATTTTTGCATGTGAATACCATGATCCCCTTTGCCTTAATGTATATTAAATATGGTTACTCTATAAAATGTAGATGGTCCTGAGTTGCATGCGTGCATCACCTGTGTCCTAATTCAGACTGAAATACAATGGATAATTTCATAGCAATAACTTGTTATAGAACACTCTGGTAAGAGGCTGGTTCCTGCACAGAATGATTTCAAATGAATAGAAACCACTGAGAAAAAATAGTCTGGGATAATGAGCCATGATTACGGAATAAGCACAAGTGTCAGGGTTGCATCTTTTGTTAGACTGCACATTTTATTTACAGCTTAACACCCAGTAGCTATTTTAAGATCTGCTAGTAATCAAGCTTAAAAACTGGGAATAAAGTCAGTCCACAGATGTTCTTTCTGCACTCCCCTCCAAGAGGTTTTCTGAATGGATGCAAAATACTCTTTTGATTTGATTTCATTCAATTTGATTTCTGGCTGCACAGCACCATGTTGTTGCTCCATATGCAGGAAGAGGGACCTGTTTGATTTCAAGTTCCTATTTCTACCCAGCAGATGTTTCTAATCCAAGGGGTTTTTTTATTATTTGTATTAATGAAAAGGATCTGAAGTAGCAAATGGCTGCTTTCTGCCATACCTGTGTTAATTAAACCTCACCTTTGGTTAATCTGGGCATTGTGGCAAAAAGAGGGTTCGAAAAAGACTACCAAGAGTCTGTCGTGGTGTGGTTGTGGCAAGCACGGCTTCTGCAAAATGCTTTTGTTAACCTGTGTCCCCTTTCTTCCTGCCCAGCAAGTTGTTTTCGAAGTGGACATGAGGTGGGTTCATAGGTGGCAGCTCCCTGCTCAGCTGAGCCAGCCTATTTGTTAATGCTGATCCTGCCTCTCCTCCCCTGGGCTAGCGTTGGTGCCTGTTCCACTGGGACAATTAAGTGAATAAAGCAGCAGGATGAGATTAACTTTATTGTTGTCTCTCCATCTTAGAGAGTTGAGTTGGCCTTTTGAAGGCTCTAGAGAGCTGAGGAATGCTCTGTTTTGCTTTCCAGTTGAGATACCTTTAATGATGATAATATTTTTTATTGCTTATACCAAAACAGCCTTACTGATGGTATCTGAGTCTTAAGCCAGCAACACCTGTAATGGCAACGGAGGAAGAGGGAGCAATGGAGATAAAAAGTTTTTAAAGGAACACTTTGGCTTAGACAACCCTGATAAAGAAAATGCTCTGTCTTATCTGCAGTGTGTGCTCTCTGGGGTATGGTGCAAGCCATTCACCTACTGGTTTCGGGATTGTATAAAGATGCTGCTTTTACTTTTCCTACTGAATGAGTTATTCAAGAAAGGGTGACATCTTTAGGTCACTGGATAAGGGTCAGGGCTTCTGCCATAGAAGGAGCTACAAGAGATGACGTGCTTAGTGGTATCTTGATGTCTAGGTAGGAAAGATGAGATAAAAAAAAGAGAAGGGGAAGAGAAAGAGGTGCAAAGTGAGAGAAGCAGCAGCAGAGCTGCAGTTTACAGTGTATTTCAAAGTCAGTAAATTCATAGTTTAAGGTAAAAATGAGATGTAGCTGCCCTGTGCCCTACAGCGTAAGCTGTACCATCTTCAACAGTGACATCTCTGCCAAGTTCTCTGCTTCTGTTTGGATGTGACCATCCAGCCTGGATGCAGAAGGTCAGATACAATTTTCAGATGGTCTGAAAACACATTAATAAGGTGTTTGACAGATCTTGGGAAACCAATGAGTTTGAGAATTGGGAGATCTCATTCTCCAGCTGGTGTANTCCAGCAAGAGCATTCAGCCTGGATGCAGAAGGTCAGATACAATTTTCAGATGGTCTGAAAACACATTAATAAGGTGTTTGACAGATCTTGGGAAACCAATGAGTTTGAGAATTGGGAGATCTCATTCTCCAGCTGGTGTAATTCTCTTCCTGCCAACTCTTCCAATAGAAGTTTTATTTAACAAATAATTACAACATGGGTTGTAATGTGTGAAGAGCTCTGTTAGAGAGCTGGTGCTTTCTATTCTGTCAGGGGCTGCCCTTCAGGGCAGGGGAGGTTACCTCTCTTGGATCTGGGGGGATTCCACGTACAAAAGAGGCTGGCTGAGTGTAAGGTATCCACAGAGAACATGTTTGTCTGTGTGTTTCTCTGTATGGTATGGCTAGTTCTGTGTTCACCTAAACATACCAGCACACTGCCTCTTTACCTGTGGGAAGTGGCCTTCCCTTTCCCAGGAGATGAGCATCTATTTGCCTGGATCCCCTCGTGGCAGGGCTCAGGCCGTAGGCCCTGCTGGCAGCTCTGTTTTCTTTGACTGAGAGCCCTGGAGCACAGGTTTCCCGAGGAAGACCGGAGATGGCAGTGGAACAAGCTTCCTGCAGGTTCCCTTGCTCCAGTTTCCTCCTTTTGGCAGAACAGAACCTGATTTTTTTCTCATGGCCGTTACGGGCTCTTAAATTAGCCCCGAGGAGGTGGAAAGGTGGAGAAAGTTCACTGTAGGGAGCTTGGTGTGGTGCATGTAATAAGCACAGGCTCTACCTGATGTGACTGATGAGCCCTGTCACACGCACAGCCCTCTCCTTAGTTTGTTTTTGTTGTTTTAATTAACTTTTGGCAGCCACACCAAGCACAAGTCCTGTGGGTTTCTTCCAACTGCAGCCGCAAAGTTACAGCAAAGCACTTTGGCCATAGCTTGAGCTGGGAGGATCACATCCACACAGGGAGCATCCCATGAAACTCAAGGCCTGTATGAGGGTGCCAAAGGTACAAAGCACCCCATCATAGTGACCCTTTGCCACTCTTCCCTAAAACACTCCTGCTTCATCTTCTCCCCACTGCTTTGAGCAGCTCAGAGACCTACAAATCTGCTCTTCTTGCAACTTCTTTGGGACACTTGTGTGCTGTTTGGCCAGAGTGCTGTGACAGGAGCTGAGAAGGGCAGAGTTCTTTCACCTGTGCTGTGCTTGTGTGTACCCATATGGGTAAGGGCCTGGCATGTGTGATGCTGGTCCTGCTACTGGTGCCTCTGAAGACTGTCCTTCTGCAGGGTGGAATTCTCCTCAGCCCTGGGGATTGTGGAGCAATTGGGTTGCTCCAATCTGAGAGGATGCCCCTGTGTTGTCACAGGGTACCTGCTGGGGGTGAAAGCACCCCGGAGCATCTAACTGATGGGGAGGGAGGGAAGGCAGCACACAAACCTCTCAGTGCCCTGCAGCATTGACAGGAAAAGCAGGATTTAGGTCACCTGCCTAGGGAGCAGTGTGCTCCCCACTGAGTGCCTCAGTCACGCAGCCCTGAGGTGGCAAGAGGAGGGAAGGGAACTTGTGAACCAGGTTGTGAATCCCCACAGTCCAGGTGAGATGCTGTGCTTTGTTTTCAATGGGGGAAGATAACTTTGCAACCACCCATTTTTAAATGAATCTGTCTTAAGAAGATAGAGCTGCTCATACGTTCCTAGGTGCTTCAGCCTTTGCATTGAACAGCAGATCTCATCCGCTGCTGATTTTCATTAACCACAGGAGAAACTGGGTTAAGCTACCTCAGGCACTGAAACCCTGCTGGCTGCTGTGAGGCTGTCATTGCTGGAGAGGCTCTGTCAGCTAGGAAAGGGCACTGCTGTCCCACAGCAACGAACCTGAGTGTGTTACTGTCCTGGTTTTGTCTGGAATGGAGTTAATTTTCTACTGACTGCTGCAGTGCTGTGTTTTGCTTTAATCTGAGAATAATGCTGATAACACACCGAAGTTTTAGTTGTTGCTCAATAGCACTTTTCAGTCCCATGGTGTGCCAGTGAGAGGGGAACAAGAAGCCAGGAGTAAGCAGAGACAGGACACCTGACCCAAACTAGCCAAAGGGATATTCCATATCACAGCACATCCTGCCCAGTATAGAAACTGGGGGGAGTTACCTGGAAGGCCCAGGTTACTGCTTGGGTCAGACTGGGTATTGGTCAGCAAGTAGTGAGTGGTTGTATTGTGCATCACTTGCGGGTTTTCTTGTGGGGCAGGGTTTATTCTTTTTTCTCTCTCTCTTTATTTCCTATTCACAGAATTACAGAATGGTTTGGGCTGGAAAGGACCATAAAGCTCATCCAGTTCCAATCCGCTGCCATGGGCAGCAACACCTCCCACTAGACCAGGTTGCTCCAAGCTCCATTCAACCTGGCCTTGAGCACTGCCAGGGATGGGGCAGCCACAGCTTCTCTGGGCACCCTGTGCCAGCGCCTCAGCACCCTCCCACTGGAGCAGGGTGCTCCAAGCCCCTGTGTCCAACCTGGCCTTGAGCACTGCCAGGGATGGGGCAGCCACAGCTTCTCTGGGCAACCTGTACCAGCACCTCAGCATCCTCATAGTGAAAAATTTCTTCCTAATATCTAATCTAAATCTACCCTCTTTCAGTTTAAAGCCATTCCCCTTTGTCCTATCCCTACATACCCTTGTAAAAAGTCTCTCTCCAGCTCTTGTAAGCCCCTTTAGGTACTGGAAGGCTTCTATAAGATATCCCTGGAACCTTCTCTCCAGGCTGAAGAAGCCCGGCTCTCTTAGCCTGTCAAATTCTTAGTTCTGTCATTGTTATTATTGTTTTATCTTATTTTACTTTCAATTATATTCTTATCTCAACCTACGCGTTTCTTGCATTTTTTCCAATTCTCCTCCCCATCCCATTGGGAACTGGGGAGGGGAGCGAGCGAGCAAGCGGCTGCGTGGTACTTAGTTGCCAGCTGGGCTTAAGCCATGACAGTTATAAATAACTCCTCATTGTTCAAAAATAAACAGAAGTATCTTTTTTCTCCCTTTCTGTTCCAGCTTTCTCCCTTTTAGCATCAAAGGGGCATGGTTTCTGCAGCACAAAAGCAGAGCTGGTTGAGAGCAGCAGCCATAAAACCCAGGAGACAACAGGTAGGACGAGCACACAGGGAGAAGAGTGGGGTCTGGCATTATCTGTTGGTTAATCCTGATGCACAGGCATGAGGTTGTTTCCCCACCTATAGCTGCAGGGCAGGATTTCCAGCACTGCTGAGGTTTGGGCTGTAGCAGGGAAGTTCCCTCGGAGCCCAGTTTTGTCAGGCCCCTGCTCTCCCTTGCTCAGAAGGTGCCTGCTCATCACTCCTGCAGGCTGCTTTTTGGGGAAGTATTCAGAGAAGCATTCATGCCAGTGCCTTGCAAACCATTCATGATACGTGATGTACAGCTGGCCTGCAAAACCACCCTGCCTCTATAGACATCTCCATTGGCATTTGGTGGTGGTGCTGTGATTGGAGAAACCCTGAGAAACAGATCCTTCATGGTGGCCTGCGGGAACAAAAGTTCACAAACCAATTTTATTGCAGGAGCAACAGGAAGCTGATGCTGGCACTCACAAAGTCCTCTTGAGTGTCAGTATTTGGTGTGTGCGTTCTTGCCCCAGCCCAGGCAGAAGGTAAGTGCATTTTATGCAATGTAAAAGCAGCTTCTGAAATCACTGTAGTGCACAATGCCTTGAAATTGGCTGCTGCCACCCCAGGTAAGAGAGTGCTGCTGGATATGGATGGTTCTAATCTGGTGTCTTTGTTGTGTTGACCAAGACCCCCGTAAGGAATGCAGATGTTTAGCAGCTGGTCTGAGTCCTACTGAAGAACCTTTCAGGTATGTCAGAGCTTCTCCAGGGTCACACACACCAGGCTCCCAGCTGCAGTGACAAACCTCCATTAGAAGTGCTAGTATCACTCTGATTTCACACAGTTTATTAAACCTGACCTGCAGTATTTAGTCACACTGATTGCTCAGTCTGGCTGCAGAGAGTGGCTCATCTCCATGTTCGGTTTGTAAATACTTGGCATTATCTGGTGCCTAAAAGACAGGAACTGTGGAACGCTGCAGTCGTACTCTTGAAACCGCTTTTCAGAGCGGAGCCGAGCTCTACGTGCTCTCATGGGGTAGGAGTAAAATAAAGGTGATTTTGTGAACACAAAGATGTCATGCAGTACTAGTGTTATACAAAGCTAGTTGCTGGGATGACTGTCTTCCATACAGTCTCAGAAGTACCTCTGTACTAGGAGTGGGTTGTTTGGAATGGTAAGGGAGAGGACTGAAAAAAGGTGGATCGGAGGCAGCATGAGAAGAGGAGCAGCATGCACAGACTGGAGGAAAGCTGGCAGGTACAGAACGGTGTTCTTCTCTGCAAGTGTCTGATGGGGACTTTCTTTTGTGGCTGGGTGGGGATGCAGTTGCTTATGTTTAGAGACCAGGTTTTCAGCCCAGACATTCAAGATTATGTACAGTAATTCATGTGCTTGCCTTTATCACCACCAGTAACATCCTACCTTGCTCTTGGGGAGTCCTAATCTGGCGGAGGGAACATCTAACACTTCTGTAAGGCTGAGATGTCCCCCGCTGAGCCATGGACGTGTGAAAAGGAGCATTGCACCTCAGCGTGTTTATGTCACAGTTGGTACCAGCTGCCTGAGGGGCAGTGAGGGGCGAGGGCTGCACTGCAGTGGGTGAGCCTGGCTGCTCAGGGGAGCTTATTCTCATCAGGTTTTGTGGATGGTGAGCTCCCCAGGAGCCTGAGAACCTGCTCTGCTGCTGCTTTCCCTTGGGTGAAGGAAGGATTGCAGGTTCCCAGGCAAAACCTGCAACAGGGAACAGATTCTGAAGAGCAATACAGCTGAAGCTGGTAGAGTACATGAATCCCACTTCTCTGATGCAAGTGCTCCTGGGGTGTCCCATCCAAGCCCTCACTGGGGAACTGAGAACAGTGAAAGGGGGAGCTCTGTGGCTCCTTGGTTCTCATCCTCATTTGCCTTTCTTAAGCTCTCATTCCCAAAGACCAAACTGTGGCTGGCAAAGCATCTGACCTGTGCTGTAATCTAAGGAAACTGGAGCGCAGAGGCGGTCTCTGAAGAGTTGAGATGGCTTCGCTTTGCAGGGGTCTGATGAGATGCCGTTCATTATCGCTGTTCATTACTGCGTGTAAAGTGCTTGTTTAAGTATCGGATGAAAGTGCTTTAGGGAGTGCCTGTGCTTTGACTTACTGATGGCTGGGGGTATTCTCCTCTGCAGTGGCTGTGACTTGGCAACTTTTTCTCTCTGCCCCTCTCTAGGGACAGAGGGGCAAGTGGAACAGGATATTAGAAACACCACAAAATGGAGCATGGAGTCTGGCTTAATGAAGAAAGACTACATTGGTGGAATTATTAATTGCGAATTCTCTTGAGGATAATTTCACAGGAGATTGAGTTACTGCAGGTCCTGGCCTGATCTGGACGGATGGCATTGATCTAAATGACAGTGCTGAGGTTATGTGCGTGTGTGTCTCCGTGTTAATCAGATCCTAGATTTCATAATTCCACAGAATAAATTCTTTGTTTTATTCAGTTAGTGTGTAAAGCTGATTTGCATTGCTTTTTGACAACTCTGGTCCTTTACCCCAATTACACACGGCATTAGCTCTGGTCGTGGCACATCCAGGGACCAGGGAGCAAAGCAATGTGCTGCTGGGGGTGGCTGTCCATCCGTGACAAGGAACCTAAAGCTGTTCCGCTTTGGTTTATGACAGTGGAACATCTCAGCTGCTGTGCAGCTGGTCTCACTGCAGGGGGCTTGTGATCATCTCCTTAGGTCTCTCCTGCCCCTGTGTGCTGATGCAGTGATGTACGGAGCCACCCGCGGATGCCAGTGCCGTGCTGTGTGTGGCTGTTCACATCTCGGGGAGCCCTGCCACCTGCCAGGCTGTGCTCGTGCCAATCCACCACCGTGATGATGCACCCACACATTTCCAGCCTTGGCACCCGTTTGGGATGTGCCAGCCTCCACAGGGTGCTTCAGGTAAGCACTGTGGTTTCAGTGCTGCTTGATCATGGGTGCAATGTCTCAAAAGCAGAAAAAGAACCCGTTTCTTGGAGAGGCTGACTGTGTGAAGGGACCAGCCTGTCTTTCAGACTAGCACATTCTGGGTTGTCAGTTCAGATACCTGCATGTTGAAAAGGTTTCTGAGAGCTTGGCTGTGCAGGACATGCCAGAGTCTCTTACCCTCACCTTTTTTTGTTGTTAGCTTAGTGATTTAAATAAGAGTCACCTCCCTAGGGATTGGGTCTACAGAGACATTAAACAGGTCAAGAGGCTCGCTGCTGCTTGCTTCTGTTAATGTTTTATTTTCCCTGAGAATCTGCAAGAGTTATCTTTGGACAACCTCTATATAAACTGAATTTCTTTCTGTGGAAAACTTGGGTTACAAGGAAGAAACATCCTGAGCAAACCAGACACCCCAGGCACCTGACAGATCACAGCAAGCGGTCAGTGTTGAGCTGCACTCGCACGTACCTGAAGGATGCTCTGCAGCCTGGTCCCAGGTGGATGGCTCTGTGGCCACGGGGGAAGGATGGAGGCAGGCCCAAAGCGTGGCGGCATCTCTACTGTGGCTGTTGGCAAAGACCCACTGGAACCCCACTTTACACGTTCCCCTGCAAGGTTTCTGCTCCCTCTGTGGATTAAAGGTGTAAACCAGGTCATAGTAATTGCCAACTTGGAGCTGAGAAATGGGTCACCGCAGATGATGCATATCTGGTTTTGCCTGCAAATGACACTGATTTAGCAGATCAGTTGTGGTTTTGGACAGGTGCCATTGGTGGTACAGACAAACCTTGCCAGGAGGAGTCAGAGCAGCACAAAGACATTTCTGAGACCTGGGATGGCTGCCTGTGTCCTTGTGTCCACCCATCCCTGCCCTGAGGTGGCAGGGGCGCACCCCAGCTGAGTATAGGGACACATGGGGGGCAACTACCCCTTTCAATGCCTGTGTGCAGACTATGTTCAAAGGCTTTTCAAACTCAGTTCTTGCTAATGAAATTGACCTTGAACTCAGTGGTTGGATGAAGATGTCAGGCTTTTGCTTCTAATGGGCTTAGAGTGAGAACCTGTAATTTGGATGGATAGCAGTATTTTCTCCCTCTCCTTTCACCTACCCACCCAGAGGATGAGCACACACCTTCCCCATCTACGCCAGAAAAGAACGAGGCAGAAGAGTACCCGGTAATATATATCTGACTGTATTTCAAAGTTGTTGATCGTAACCAAACGTTGTTGAAGAAATAAAATCACATGACAAGAGATCAGAGTGATAACTATAAACCCATTCTGTTATCGCTGCCACACTTCACATTTTTGGAACTCAGAATTTAGCTCATGGTGTACAAAACTTGTAAAAATTTATTGCAAGCGTGCCTTTGTGTAGAACAAAACCGGTGTCACAAAAGTAGTTCCCTGTCCCATGCAGAAACGCAGTTGTGTATCTCTCACCGTGAAGAGGTCACGCACCTGCCTTTCCTGGAAAGACTTGGCTGTTATGAATTTGCTCTGAAAAGTCTTTTAAAGAAACAAAAACCCAAAGGGGG
>NDXB01014775.1:53941-69504 GCA_002631895.1 Agapornis roseicollis
AACAAAAAAAAAAAAAAAAAGAAAAAAGAAAACATAAAAGGAAAGAAAAAGTCTTAACTGGTCCTCACTTCCTGGCTGCCTGCCTGTCAAGGTTGTTTGTCAATATGCTTGCTTCCGTGTTCATGTATCTGAACTGCTTCATTTAGCACACCGGAAGGACAGCAGCATGCCTTACAGGGTGGCGGACACTCCCCACCCCAGCCCATGGTGCAGACTTACTTTTACTTGTCCCAGAATTTAATAGCTCCAAGTAAGGTAGAGAGTCTTCTGTAATGCCCTCCTAGGACTGCTGAGCTACATGAAGTTATGACAAGCTCATAGCCCAAGAGGAACTTTACAAGATGACTCTGTTCAACACATAGTATTGAGATGACAACTCATATATATATAAGTCTGTTTCTGGTATACAGATTACCACAGGGCATTCACATATGCAATTTTGTGTCAGCTTTTCCAGTGGCGCTTTCTGCAGGACATGTTTACATCCGGCTCCTACTAGAACAGAGTTTCTACCTCTCTAGTGGCATCACTTGGCATTTTCAAATGACAGCAATGGTGGTGTCACAAGTCCCTTGCTTTGTCATTCCAGGTGCAGTATCTTCTGCTTACGCTCCAGCCCCTGTCTATGCCACCAAAAGCAATGCATCAATGGGAAGGTGAGGTTTCGTCCAAGCCCAGAAGCTCCTTTACAAGTCTTTCCCCAAACTGTGCGCGGCTATACCTCGTCACATGGTAGGCCTCTGACATTTTGTAGAGGATGTAGGCATTGTTTATAGCGATGCTGATGGCAAACCAGAATACTTGCTGCCAAGTCTTGTTGGGTTTGTGAGAAATGAAGTACCTAAAAAGCCAAGAGGGAAGGGGAGGAAAAAGCACTGTTCAGCCAAACACTTGCAGCTGGGATGAAAGAAATCACCCCAGGCAGAGATTCTGCAGTCCCAAAGGTGAAGCAGGCCCAGGACTTAATACCTAATGCAAGCATCATCTGAAGAGTTTTTGTACAATGTATTTGACAGCCATTTGCAGTTAAGTTGCACAATTTTGGGAACGTATAGTAGTGTCTAAAAGAAGAAACTTCCCTGCTCTCAGAAGCAAAGCCTCAGCAACACTCTCCTCTACAGAATTCCACGTAAGAGCACCGATACAGACTCCTTGAGCTTACCCATGACAAACATCCACATGATGGGAGCTGTGGGTCTGAATCCCTTCAATTTGTAACTAAAATAAATGCCTCAGGCACATTATGTCACAGTTTAGGGAAGACTGCTGATGCTTCTCCTCTTGTTTATCTCTGTTGCAAGCAAAGAATGATTTCTGCTGCTGTCAACAGCAGGTGGGAGGATGTGGGGGTAGAGCTCGAGCGTGCAGTGCTGGTATGTGGAGCAATAATCTAGGACCACTCTTTGGTCATAAGATTTTCAACTTTCCTACTTTCATTTCATTTTTAGTAACCATTTAAATCTACTACTATACCTCTTTTTCATATTGATTTCCTCAGATAAGATCCCAGCATCAGTCTCCAGCAACCACCTCCTCCTCTTTCATCTCTTCTACTGAATTCTTGCTGCCTTGCCCAGAACTGGCTTAGAAAAATCCCTGCTGCTTTTTCTCTTTTCAATTTTTAGTTCCTGAAATGTTCTGCATTTCTTCACTATTCCCACAGCCAAGCTTCACCACTGCTACATTAAGAGCTAACATGAAAGACTACAACTTGAATTCAGAGGCTAAAAGACCAACATTCTGCTGTCCCAGGTCATCTAGATCAGCTTTACATCCATAACTGAACATCTTTTTCTGCTGGCTCTAGTTGGGACAGATATCTGCTGATAGGGGAGGAGAGCTGAGCTAGCCTGAGAGAGTTGTAGAGCTGTTTAAGCCAAGAACATCAGTCTGCAGGCTCATCTTCCCAACGCAGGGTCGTGCAGACCCAGCTTCTGATCTTTGACTTGAAACAGGAATTTTGTTAGATGTTAATACCCTGAAAGCAGGATTGAGCCCTCAGCTGCATCTCAACACGGAGTACTCAAACAATTCAGCAACAGCAAAATACACACACACACATATTCTTACTTACTTGCTGTATTTGTCATCATATTTGCAGATATAGCTGAGGTGAGCAGCAAAGGCTTCAACTGCCAATGGGCACGGAATTTCTCCACTTTTTCTCTTAATTATAACTCCTGCATCAATTAGAAACATAACAGTTTGAAATCCATAGGTCTGCCAATTAAAACATACAGTTTCTATATACAGTCTATTATAAAATAAATCTTCTTGACAGTTTCTGACCTAAAACTGGTAAGTTCTCTGTAACAGAGACACTAAATTGATTATCTTTTTTTCTTGGTAGTGCACTGAGCAAGTGGAAGGGTAAGAAGAGGGGTCATCTGTCAGCTGGAAATGGAGAGGCATTAGACACAAACCCTTTTACCGTATGTTCAGAAAAAAACATGGACCCACAGCAGCCCCCTACAGGCAGTATTAGTCTTTGCTCTGCTGGTTCCCAATGTGTTGTAGTCATGTGTAGAGCTGTGACTTGCCAATTTATGCTTTGAGTTCGGAAGGTGCCAAATGAGTCCTTTGAAATTAAATCCCTTATCTCCACCCAGGGAAAGCAAGAGCAACACTGCCTTCATGCCACTGGGTGTTAATTGATAAAGAAAGGAAAATACACTAAACAGGAGGCAACTGGTGCAACCCAGTCAAGACAGAGGTAATGCTGGTGGGTAAGTTGAAGGAGCCACAACCACAGTATCTTTGAAATGAGAAGCAGCCTCATTTGCTGCTATAGGGAGCCAGAGCTCAGATGTATGGTTAGGTTGCTCAGTGGCACTAAGCACACATTTCTCCCCCTGTGAGTGATGCTTCCTGCCCTGCCTGGTCAGCTGGCTAGATACTTCAGCTCATCATGGGGAAAGACTACCCTGCCTACTGCAGAAATCTGTGGTAAGGCAACAAGTCCCCTGCACCTACCTACCAACACCTCTTTCTGTCCTCCATGTTTTCCCTATCCAGGGAAAGCTCCTTGTAGGAGGGAAGGTTGAATAAAAACTTATAGTATGGGAGTCTATTCCCTAACTTTTGACTTCATGTCCCTCCAGGGTTTGATGGTTAGCTCTCCAGGGTGCGGGATCGCCTCTTGCTCAGTGTCTGTGGCACACTGTCTAGTGAGGATCCCTATTTGCTTCCAGGCACAACACTATTTTTCTCCATGTCTAAAGAAGCACAGACTTGGTTACATCCTTTCTCAGCATTCTTCCAATATGGGTACAATCCTGGGCTTTCTCATTTCTCAAGTCTTCAAAATCTCATTGCCCTTCTTTTGCCAACTCATTTTACAGTCATCCCTAAAATGCTCCTCACGTTTTGATTACAGACTTCACCATTTCATTCCTTCAGCTGGAAGTCTCACTCCATCCATTATCACTGTCAAGCCCCCTGTGCTGTCCTAGCTGGCAGGCTCTATTTTGAAGCAAGATGTATGACACATACTAAATGTCATGTTACAGCTGAGCCAAGCAGCAATTTATCTGTGGTCTTTAATAGTCTGATTTTATAAGAGGTCAAAATGATATCACCTCTAAATTGCTCCATATACTCTCACCTCTGCCTCCCCAAACTGGGTTTAAGTGTACCCCAAGGGCTGGGAAAAAAAGCAATGAAACAAATAAATACATCTTTCATTACATTCACATACTTATTATAGTGCCTTTTTTCTTTTTTTTTTGATCCTTTTAATGAGTCCTACAAAAATCTGTCCAGCATGAGGTACAATGGACTGATACACCACCAGCCTGCATCAGTGTTGCAAAATCACTTGCCATCCCACCTGGGCAGGCCAGGAAAGGGTGAGTATCTTCCTGGTGCCAGTGTCTTACAGAAAAATCCCCTCCTTTTTCCTCTTGCTTTCTTCTCTTTCCTTCCCCTCTCTACTTCTTGGAGGATTCATATGTCCTTTGCAATTTGCTTTGTATTCGCAGCCCTTAAAAAAACGCAGTGTTAGCTAAGCCGGTATCATATACTCCCTCTCACTTTCTATTGTATTCCATGTTACATTCCCCTGTTTTGAGAATACAAATAGCTTTACAGGCACATTGTCTTTATAGCCTTCCCTAGGCTTGTTTTGTAGGTATAGTCCACCTCTCCAGGGAAGACAAATGCCAGAGCTGGGTCATCCCTAGCTGCAGGTCTCTGTGGCAAGCAGTCCCAAGCCAGCTGACTCACCAGCACATCGGATGAGCTATTTCCCCTCCTGGTTCTCCCCCAGCATTGCTGTGTTCCTATTCCTGGCAGCACTCCAGGGAACGCACCGCCTGCGCTGTCTTTGCCTGTGTGCTGGAAGGAGTGCTGGCTGCCATGCTGCCACCATGGACTGCCATCAGCTTTTGGGTTTGAAATGTGGTCTCACAAAGGACGTATGGAAATTTCTAGTTAAAACCACAAGCTTCCCCACCCTGAACCATACTTTTTAACATTATGCTTACATCCTCAGACTTTCCACTGCCTGGCTAATTCCACAACCTGAATTTTTCAGGAAACTAGATTGTCACGGGACACTCCTCACTCCAGCTTCTCCTGGGCTACTAACTGCACAGAGACTTACTTACATAAGTGCTTCATACAATTGTGATGCCTCCACATCTCCCATCTTCTCACAAGTCACTTGTGAGATGCCAACATGACATTTTCAGCAATTTAGTCATTGCATGTGTGCCCCCAGCTTTGTTTTCTACCCTTAGCTATTGTCTGCTTAGCTTTTAAGTAGAGCTGGTTGGTGAAGAGCAGGTATGAAAACTCTTCTCATAAAAAAGCTACTTAAAAATATCTTGGGTTCAACAAGTTTTTGCTAAAGATGTCACTCTGCATTCTGTCATTCTTGTCATTCTGTGCAGCAAATGAGGTTACTGCCTGCTCCATCCTGCCTCATCTGAGGAATAGAAAAGATTGCAGCTATTTCCAGAATATAGTAATGGAGATGCTGGGAAAGCGAGCACCAGATTTGGAGTGGGAAAACAAAAAAATGCAGCCTTTTCCCACAGATGGGGACATTTGGGTCAGCACATACCTCACCTGCTTTAGAATAAGAGTAACTTTTTTACCCTTTGGGAGTCCCAATCCTTTTGGTTTCTCAGTTCTTTTGTAATACAGACACAAGGGAAAATTAACTCAAGTTAAAGTTTAAGGGAAATTAAAAGCCCCACTGAATTTTGTTCTAGGCAAGAAACTTCATGCTTGACAGCAGAGTAAGCAGGACATTTTTGCAAGACTAAAGATAAAACTCATCTTTTGGCATCTGAGATGATGTATTATGACACATTGGTTCAAAACATCTATAATAAATAACCTGCTGCATCTAAGAATAGTATTCATAGATCAGCTCTGACAAGTGTACTGCCCTCCTGGTGCCTCTGTCTTGGGTGGGATCTGCACTCCAAGTACAGGCAAGATTTACCCTCTTGACTTTCCTTTGGATTGCAATAAATAGCTCATTATTAGCTGCATTCATCTCTTTTGTCATTCTGTTTGTTTTGACCATCTCTTGCCTTATGTTTTTAAGGTTTTCTCTCCGTGGCCTCCTCCACCCCTGACAACATTTAGCCAGTGCAAACACACACCAGGCATTGTCAGGCAATCCCACTGATGCCGGTTTCTGTCCTACCCTGTGTCAGTTTTATTCCCCTTTGTCCCTGCCTCCTCTCCCATCTAATGCACGTGCACCAGCATGTTTGTGCTACAGGCTTTCCTCAAGGACAGTAGATTCCTCCTCTATATTTACATGCCTCAGAGGACACTTTGGCGGTCCAGCGTTAAGGTGGCTTAAACTAGCTTTGCTGCACTGACTATGGAGATGCCAAATTAGAGGCAGGCAATCTGCTCTCCTGCCTTCCTACTGAGTCTCCATCTGTTCCCAGCTCTCCACTAGAGACATTCTTCTCCCCAGCACCACTCTTTAAAAAGGCAGTCCCTGTTTTCTGCTCTGATTCACTGTGAACTATGTCGACTGTCCCAGCCAGCATTTGGTGAGCAATGTGTTGGGCAGGTCTTGTCCACCACAAACTACCTCACACGGTCCCACGTTTGCCAAAACAGACTCAAGGTCAATCGCAAGAATAACAGCCCACACCTCCGTGTGCTTCTTGTAAAGGATGCTGCCAGTGCAGAGTCTGCTTTTGTTTTGTTTTTTAACCATTAACACTGTTAACTTGAAAACAGAGTATTTTTCTAGTAATATTTATGAATTAGAACCAAATACTCTGTGCTAGCCTATAAAAAAAAAGTGACATGTAGTGATAACCCTTGTCCTGTTAAGTGCAGCTGAATAATCTAATTCCACTCCCCTTGTGGGGAGCAACACTGCTCTGGGGACTGGCTTCAGCAGGGTCCCCAAAGTGTCGTATTTCCTTCACATACGTATTTTGAGCATTTGTGCTCAGACACTGGTCCATGTGAGTCACCAAGTCCTTGCTGTGCTGCACTGCTCAGCAGAACTCCTCAGGATCAGGCCCACTGTAATGAGCCTTCTGGCAAGGCACTGAACAACACGCTAAGTGAACCTCTCAGCTTCCCATACAGTAAGTCAAGGCCTTAACTTTGCTTCTGCTGCCTGTAAACACATGTGAGAGTCACTCAGGATTCAGAACATGAGTACACAAGATGCCTTTGAATTGGTGGCTTTACAGTTAAAGATTTAGGTTATTCTCACCTGTCTCATGCACTTATACATAAATCTGACTAATAAAACTGAAAAGAAACTGAATCAAGATTTTCACTGAAAGATTAATTTCAAAGAGTTAGCTGATCATACTGCATCTTACAGAAGTTTCCAAACCTTCTTAAAACCATCTGTAGACTTGCAAAAAGATTTCAGTGTCAAGAAGCTCTTTGCAATTTTTTGAACTATGCAAATTATCTGCTTTGGTTTCTTTTCATCAGCTCCTAGAATCAATTTAACATACAACAGGAAGCCTTAATCACATTTACTTCTGGAAAAAGATGTTTGTTTGTGACTAAGTTTTTACTGGATAGGATAAATTAATTTTAGGATCTGCTCAGAGCTCTAAGTACATCATGACATTTACTACTTTTTCTGTAGCAGCAATTCTGTAAGATGCTTTGCAAATGGGGCTAGTACAGTGTAATACAACAACCATCTTCCCTTCTCTGACCATCAGCAAAGATATAATCTTTATACCTAAAAGGACACTGCTTCCACCAGCTCAGGAAAGGAGGCTGCATTGCAGTAGGCTTTTAACCTTTGTATGGGAAAAGAGAATAGCTTAGGAAGACACAAAAGGGAAGTAATCACTACTGCTACTGTTTATCTAGGATATTACGATTGAGCTCTTTGGTCAGGCTTATTTTAAAACTCAGTGACTCATTTTGCCTTGTCACATAAAGCATGTGCACTCTTGAGATGAGCAGTAGGAACGTTGCTTACCTTGTTGAACTGGTGAATAGGCATTGGTCAGAAAACGAAAGTGCCCTTTATTGTACCAGCAGATCAAGGACATGTTTCCCTTCATTCTTATTCTGTACTGTCCTCTGGACTGGGGAGTTTCAGGGTTGTTCAGCATGGATGGAGGTAGGCCTGTGCAGTCACTCTTCCTGGTGCTCAGCAACCCACAGCAGTAAATCTCTGCATGTGAACAAAAATACTCTCTATCAGCAAGCCATTGCATGGACCCTGAAAGCAAGAGCAGTGGAGCAACTTTAATGACTTGAGAAATGACTCAAAGAGAAAGAGCTCGCCCTACAACTTTGCTGTTCCACTGGCCTTCTCCTGTAATAGCAGAGATTTGTGTCCTACAGTAATGTTTCTGGAAACGGAAACAAGTGCAGAAAGCCTGCTGTCTTGATAAACTATATTGACACCTCCTAAGCATTTATGATGAAGAAGTATTCAGGGTACCTTCCCAACAATAACATCTATAACCTCTGTAATAGTCTTCACAACATGTTTGAAACTGGACTGAGAATAACCCCAACAATGATATGCATTATGGAACAAATCAAAATTTATGATCCAAGAGTCTCTGATGCATAAATAAGAGAATAAAATGTGGAGGGAGCAGGGAGGTAGGGAAACATATAGCAGCTTAGATGTTAATTGAAATAAATTGTCCTGCATGACTCCCATAATGCGTCTGATCACAGCATACATAGCTGACAAACTCCAGTTCAATCTATTGCTTCATTGTGGTGCTCACTTGCTGATTTTCAGCTCACTACTCTTTGCACCTGCATCATCTGGTTTGTTAAGGAAATGCTGTTTAAGCAATTAAGAACCACTGAAACTGATGGTTGATTTAAAATGTGCATGTGACAAAAGGATAGAGAAGGTGGAAAATGCAAGTTCAATGAAAAGAGATTTTAGGGAAAGGAGATAAACCAAGGTGCCCTTGTTGAATGAGCACTGATCTTGACTAGTACAGACATCAGAGGTTGCATAGGTGACACATTCTGCTGCTCACAAAAGCTTCTTGGTCTTTTGTGAGGCAAATACATGAATGAGGCAATTAATAAAATCGAACACCACAAAACACATGTCAGTGCAACCAGGTAGGCACAAACAAGATTTGGAAACAACATTAACAATGACAATCGTTGAATTTGTTGTTAGGTGGTGAAATAATAAGAGCCTGTTTCTGTTAGTCCAAGAGCAACAGATCTTTTTGATCAAGTTAACTGAACTCAAGGAAATCTTGGATGGGAATTTTCTCGGTTTCCCTAGGCTTTCTGCTAATCCACAAAGTTGGGAAAAAAACCCCAACAGACAAAGGCATGACATGTGCACACATCCTTCATATGGCAGCAGTGGCGTTTGGCAGTTTAGAGCTCATCTGTCAACTAAGTCTGCTTGATCAGATTTTTCATTGTGCTGAATTCTGCACATTGGACAACTGGATATCCTTACAGGGGACATGCCAAGTCAGACTACCATGTCTGGTTTCCCTTGAGCGTGTTGCCTCTGTTCTTCGGTTTCCATTTATGTGGCTTTTCTGCTTTTGTCTTTCTGGAATGACCTGAGTGCTTGAGTGCCTTTGTCCTTGGTTCATGTAGTGCCAGGCACACTGAGCATCCCCTCAACAGCTCACACATGTTACAGGAATACTAATATAAAAATTGCTAATACTCATCAATTGGTCCAGTTGCTGTGAGCAGGTCTACATGGAGCTCCTCCATCAGAAATTTAACATGCTCATTTCAGAAGGGCAACCAACACAGCAATGGGGACTCTTCATTCTGAATAAAGAAATCTGTACTCCATCAGTTTTTTCTAATGAATGAATTGGTCCCTCAAAATCTCTAAGTTCCTTTTACAAAAGGCAATGAGAAAAGCCTGCAAACTTGCAAACTTTGGCATTAACATAACAAACTTCTAGAAAGCTTTCTTCTAGTCAGTATTAAAATCTTCCCACTCTGACAGCAGCAAGCCTGAGAAGAATTTCCTTAGATGCCTAATATTTAGGACTTGCTGAACTCTCCAGGCGACTGCAAAGGTATAAACCCAAGCTAGTAAGTACATTATTCTGCTAGAGCTTCAAAACAGCAACACCCATCTCTGAGATCACATAATAATTAATTGTAGCCTTTTCTTTGGCTCAAGCAATGAGACTGCAGAAAGCTTCCAGCAGATGTTTCACTCCTCATACAGAATAAAGGTTCCTCTCACTCCTGGGAACCTTTTCCAGTCTCAGGCACATACTGTGTAACTTTCCTGCTGCATAGCCTAGAAAAGTGCAGCACTTCTGCACATCTACTAGCATCTCTCATCATGGATGACACCCTTAATCTGCAGAGTTTTTTAAAACCACCCAGTTACTATAGCAATAGAAGCAATAAAAATTATGCCCATCTGTCTCAATGAAGTTTTTGCGTGTAATTAAATCAGAATCACAACAGGTGCTTGCCACATACACAGGAGACATTGGAGACAGGCTGTCTTCCTCTGGTCTTTTTAAACTAAATGCAGTATAAATGCATACACCTAAACTAGCTTAGCGATTGGAAGAGGCCTTGCGTGGCATGGTTTAGTGTCAAGTGTCCCTGCCCATGGCAGGGGTGTTGGAACTAGATGATCTTAAGGTCCTGTCCAACCCTAGCTATTCTATGATTCTATGAAGATTCACCCTAGGGTCTCCAGACCCTGGAGAGCTCGTGCTGAAGTCTGTTTCACCACATCTTCATTCGTACCATTTGCAAAGTTAGCCAGGCTTGAACAAGTTCAGGCAAAAATACACATTCTGCACTCATCCTGCATGCAACACTGGGTCACGTCAGAGCTGGGGCAACTGGGCAGCCTATGTGGGAAGCAGGCAAGAGCTTGCTTTAGTCAATAAGCTGGAGTTACAGCATCCTGCAAAGCTTGTGGGAGTGCCATGGTGACCCAGGCTAGCAGCTCCTGCAGCTTTGCCAACCCCAGCCACTCTGCAGGACAGAGCCAGCTGCCCCTGCTGGTTCAGAAAGCACAAAAGGGACTTCAGGGAACCCTATGTTTAAGAGAAGCATGGGACACAGAGCTTTAGGAGGGGCTGTCCTCTGTAATGGCCAACACTAATGCTTAGAAATAATGAAAAAAGAATCTGAACTATGAATGAATGACACAGGGAGTAACAGCGACAGCTGTCTGCTTGCAGAATTTGGGGCATTTCAGTGCAGGTTTCCAGTTCTATTCAGAGGCCAGAGAAATGCTTTGTATGTCCCCTGAAAAAAAAAAGAGGTCTATTCAGGCTTTTTATTTTGAAAAAGATCAAAAAGCCCTCTTATTTTCTGAAGTTTTCTCAGCTCTTGGTATCTTCATAGATCTTAGAATTATGTTCACCAACATCGCTTTATATTACTAGGCACATATTCTCTACTGTGGTACAGTGAAGGTGCTACGCTTTCAATAAAGAACTATAGATTTTGCAGTAATGCATGTGTGGGTTAGGGAAAAGCAAACAACAGTTAAGGTTCCAAAAAGGTCTTCATTGAATCACAGGATCCTATGGATTAAAGGGTATTTCAGGTTAGAAGGGAACTTAGGAGGTCTCTAGTCCCATCCCCTGCTCAGAGTAGGGTCAGCTCTGAGGTCAGATGGCACTGCTCAGGGCTTGTCTGAGCTTAAAGCTGTCCAAGGACAGAGACTGCACAAGCGCTCTGGGAATCCTGCCGCACTGCCCACAGGACAAACCTTACATCTAATCTGAACTTCTTTTTTTGTTTCAGTTATCTGTTGTTTTTTGTCCTTCCATGATGCACCACCACAAAAAGCTCCTTTCAGAGATTCATAGAATAGTTTGGTTTGGAAGGGTCCTTAATCTACTAGTTACAAGACCCAGTCATGGTCAGGGACACCTTCCACTAGACCATGTTGCGCAAAGCACCATCCAAACTGGCCTTGAACATTTCCCACTTCCAGGGATGGGGCAGCCACAACTTCTCTGGGCAACCTGTGCCAGTGCCTCATCACCCTCACAGTAAAGAACTTCTTCCTAATGTCTCATCTAAATCTACCCTCTTCCAGTTTAAAGCCATTTCCCCTTCCCTATCACTACATGTCCTTGTAAAAAGTACCTCTCCAGCTTTCTTGTAGGCCCTCTTTAGGTACTGGAAAGCTGCTATAACTCTCGATAACCTCCGTAGGGTAGCATAAGGCTGCTGCTGGGTCCTCTTGAAGCCTACTCTTCTCAGGCTGAACAAGTGCATTTCCCTCGCCATAGCAAAGCATGTGGTACTGCCTCTGGTCAGGTTGGTGGTTCTCCACTGAACTTACTTCAGTTTATTAATTACTTTCTTGTACTGGGGGACATGTTGTCCAGAACTGTGCTTCTGTCAGAACTGAGTTCTGGCAATTATCACCTCCTCTATGTAGCCTCTACAGGCTACAGACCTGTTAACACAGCCCAGGAGGGTGTTGACCATCTTTGTCACCAGGGCTGCTCATGTTCAATTCAGTGGCTACCAAGACCCCAGGTCCTTTTCATCAAGAATTTTGAGACAAACTGATACATTTTTAGTGGGTACTTCTTTCTGTATTTTCCAGAATTCCCTTTAGTTCCCTTAAATGTCAGTTTAAGTTCCCAAAAAATATATTATTAGCTTATTTAAATTATTAACTATATTACTGGCTTATTTGAATTTCTCCCTATTTCCCCCAAAAAGCCCAAACAAGGTAAAGTACTTAAGAACAATACCAGTTTATTTTTGTTTTCAGTTCTCAATGGGATCATTCTACTGCTGACCCTGCTCTAGCCCAAACCCTTAGTTTTCTTAAACAATAAAAGTAAATTTGTCAGTTTAAGAATGTGTCTTGAACTGTCATGAACACCTGAGCATAGATGCTTTTCAATAGGCTCTCATGACACTTCTTGGTCATGATGTGTCCCAGCTCAGATTTTGCTGGCTAAGCCACATACCAAAAAATAAAAAAAGCATTAAGGTCCCTGCTGAGGGTGGCTGTGTGATACATTAGGAGAGATCTTTGTTGAATCCAGGCTTCTCTGCCTGACTTTACCCAAACCTACTGCCAGTGCAGGAGGATCCCAGCAGGTGCTGACAATACATTAACTGCTTTGCAGCAGAGTCAGTAAACACTCACCTCTTCCAGGACTCTTTCTGACTTCACTGCTTGACGTTTCTAGCACCTTACCTCTCCCGGTGTCTCCTGGTACTTCCAGTTCAACATCACCCTGCAAAACCTCTGAGCTAGCCCCTAGTAACTCATGGCAAACACAGATAATTCCATGGCCTCCTTAAACAAACACTTCCACGTTCCCCCCATGATTTTCTTCATACACTAGTGCCACAATATTTTGGAAAACCAATAGGCCTTCTATCTTAGTGTCCACCCACCCCACAGTGTCACCCCTAGGAAGGTGATAGAGTGTACCAGATCTGAAATTGAATTTTGGAAGCAGCTGTTAAATATCATAAAAAGTCTTATGAAGTCATATAACAAATCCTGAACTAAACTAAAATCTCAGTATAGCATTAGCATATTTAATCAGATAGAACGACAAATATACATGCTTTAGAAAGACATTACTGAATTTGCTATCTGCTAGATTAGACCTCACATTTGTGAGGCAAAGAACAAGAGCAAGGCCTTTAAACAATCTTATTTAAAATGAATTTCCATCCTCATTTTGAACTGTAAGAAAATTTAAAGAAGATTTGAAGAGCAACCTGGACAGTCCTCTGCATAGTGCCTTTTCATGAATGAGAACTTTTTTTGGAGATGACCAACTTATCTGTACAAGGAATTGAAGTATCAGTGAAGCCTTTTGGGAGTTTTTGTAAACTCAGTGGCAGGAGGCCCCTAGGTCTGTCATCATTTAAACCCAGTGAGTCACCCGATACATACCTTGCTTCTCAAATTCTTCAAAGAGATTCAGGCTGGTAATGCTTGGGCCTGTGAAGATGATGTAGTTCTTCCCAGAGGCGTTCTGACAAAGGTTTTTGGCCACCATACTGTGAAGCTGTGGTTTGTTCTTCAAAGCATCCAGCCCGTCAGCACCACTCCCTTCTTTGAGATGGACATAAATCTTAAAATGAGAAATGGGAAGAGAAGTCAGAAGGTTCTAAGGAATCCAGAGGGAGAGGATGCAATTGCTAACATACCTGCTCAGCTCAACTGGAGACAAGCTGAGAATTAAGGGTGCAGGTACTTTTTATATACTGCTAACTAATTTAAAGTCCCTTTCAAGGGGCTATTGCTTTAAAACCATTTCAGGTTAGCTGGCACAGCTACCAGTAAATACAGTGACCTTCACCTCTGCTTAAGGGCTTTCTGAGGTTCTTGTTCCTGTTATGCAGTTTGAAGATTGTTTGCTTAGCAAGAAAAGACTCCAGTCATAACTGAAATTATGTGTTGTATGGAATCTGCATAGACTTCAATGCTGCCAGCAAAAGGAGAGCATGGGAACTTCAGTTTCAAGAAAGGCCACTAAAGTTGATCAGAAGAAATGGCCCATTAGCTTCACTGCACTAATGTTCAGATCTATTTCTGTTGGCAGGAACCATTAGGCTGCGACAAAAGTGTGTATGTGACCCCATAAAAGAGAGGAGCCAGCAATACACATACCCAACCAGCCAGAACATCCTCATCAAATTCTCCAGGCACAATGCTAATTCTTGGATCATGATTTGAAGACAACCCACAGACACACACTGAACCAGGAAGCAGGGTACAGACCAATATGCTGCTGTTAATAGGAAAATGCCTAGCTCACTTGCATCAGGCTGCAGGAGCTCTAGTTTGTATCCTGCTACATAGTGCAGACCTCAACACAATGCATTTCCTGAGAGGTGTCACCATCACCTATAGGTGGACGTACATGTTTGGCTTAGAGTGCAAGAACATTTATCTCTTAGTAACATGACTATAATTGACAGAACACAGTCCACCAACTGAAACAGCACTTGAAGTAAAGCTATTAGAATCATTCTTACAAGTGATCCCTCTAGAAGAGGAGCCTTCTGCACTGTCACACAGAGGCAGAAAACACATAACCCTGTCTTTGTACACAAGCCTTTGATTTGATTTCACTGACAGTATTTTAAAACCCTAACTTCCACCAATGTTGAACACTTATGAAAATCAACTAGGCATTGACCTTCGACTTGTTCTGAAAGTCAGCAGAAACAGCCTGCTGGAAAGAGAAATGAGAAGCAGCAGGCAGTGTGCTGTCACTCAAACACTGCTGTAACCACGGAANATGTTGAACACTTATTAAAATCAACTAGGCATTGACCTTCGACTTGTTCTGAAAGTCAGCAGAAACAGCCTGCTGGAAAGAGAAATGAGAAGCAGCAGGCAGTGTGCTGTCACTCAAACACTGCTGTAACCACGGAACTTGCAAGGATTTAAAAACACACACAGATGCAAATTTTCTGGAAAATTTTCCCAGGCCTGCCTTGGTGATTTGGGCTCTGAAACACCAAAATCTTTCAGGAATTTCAGAAAATTTCACCCATCAGAGAAAAAGCTGAAATTTGCTCAGTATTCAGGGGCAGGAAAAAGGAATTTTGCCTTGTTTTTTGGAGTGATATATCCATGACAAGCTCTCATTAAACTTGCTTGAGCCCTCAACCATTGAGAACATGCAGCACTGCTTTCTTCTACATGCATCTGTTTCTCTTACCAACACAGTCCTTCCTACAGAAAAGTTTATTACAAATGCTCAGAGAACAAAAACGTTCATGCATTTGCAGTAGTGCTCCCAATGACATAACTCAATGATCTTGAAGAGGAACAAAATTCAATGGAACAGCTTCTCCCTTTTTTACATGGTATATCCCCAGCACTGGTATTCTAGACATATTAATGCAATACTCCCTAGCGATTCATGCCTCATGGAACAGACCCCAGAGGACTGTTTCATGTATAAAAACTCTGAGGAATGAGACACAATTTGCATTTTGAAGTAATTGACATGATAAAGAACAAAGTTGGTGTGCAAGGACGAATGCATACTCATTCCAAAAAGAATCATAGAAACATGGAACAGTTAAAGAGTTGGAAAGGACCTTAAGATCATCTATTTCCAACACCCCTGCCATAAGCAGGGACACCATGCCAC
>NDXB01014776.1:0-16372 GCA_002631895.1 Agapornis roseicollis
GTCCAGGTAGATGATGTCAACTGCTCTACCCCTGTCCATCAGTTCCGTAGCCCCATCCTAGAAAGACACCAAATTGGTCAGGCAGGATTTCCCTCTAGTGAAGCCATGCTGGCTGCCACCAAGCACCTTGTTGTTTTTCATGTGCCTTAGCATGCCTGCCAGGAGAATCTGCTCCAGGATAATCATCAATTATGTTTCACCAATAAGCAAGAAAAGCCTCTAGAGATACTAATTTATGCTATCTTCTCACTTTGAATTGTTAGTTATAAGGATGTTATGACTCAACATTCCTTAAAAATTTTTGCTTTTTACTGTACTATTTTGTCCTCATGGGTGTCTTGGTAATGTGCAGATGTTGGCACAAGCTATGCTTTCAGCAGACATTCAAAAATGTTTATGAATGTAGGACTTCTTATTTTCCTTAACCATCAGTCATGAACTGAGCTGATCATGACAGCAACAGAAGACTGTCCTGACAACAGAAAATTTCTCTTTAGCTGAAAAATGGTAGAGTGCTTTGTTCAAGCTGTTCATCTTCTGGAATGGACTTTCAGATGTCTCCTTTCTTAGTATATGTTCCTTGTCAGAACATAAGTTAAGGCTGGTTTTGACAAACATCACGATGTCATGATATACAACATCAGGACTCTGAGGCTGGGCACAGGCCAAGTTGATTCTGAGAGACAAGAGCTCAAACACAAAAATTCAAGATTTCCAAATGTCAGGTTTGTTTACATGAATTCAGGGTAAGTTATAGTACTTTATGATGTTTAAAAGGGTTAAATATCTTTATAGACAGGGACAAAATTAACTGTTAGGCGAAGTTTCTGGTAGCAAAAGTAGAGTGGCTCTCATCTCAAATGTTACATACAACTACAGAGTCCAAAATTTTTCTGTTGCTTGTCATGCATTTGTAAAGATTGGGCGGTTCATATCCTTCTCCCATGGGAAAATAGATCCACTAAAATTCTTCATACTGTTTCCCAAAAGACTTTGCAAATCAGTGTAGTTTTGTCTCTTAAGATTTAGATTCACCAAGCAATAAAGAGTTAATGGAATTTATGAATTAAAAATCCATTCTGAAGTCTACCATTGGAAGGTCCTTCATGAACATAATTTTCAAGTAAAAATGTTAATTGCAGATTCAGTTAAGAGACCCAATCCAAAAGACCCAATTCAAAGAAAGGGTGGCAACAGGAGCAAAAGTGTCAGACATGATGCCTGTGCATTTCATTGTTATATTATAATGCAAATTAACTTTTTTCTTTTATTCATCAATATATGAACAACATGGCAAAAACATCTATCTTCACCACAGCATCAGTTATCTATTGAATGGTCAGCCACTGGGTTGCTTTCCGTTTTCATGTTTACAAGTGGTCATCTTCCTTCTTTTTGATACTTTTCCATTACCTAGTCTATCATAAGGCACTCAGTTATATTTAGTGACATACTCCATACCATTCACATTCAACTAAGTATGAAGCAAACAGCAAGGAAAAATAACTAGGAGCATCTTAATCAGCAGTTTAATAATGCTAAAGTCCCTGATTGGCATTCTATAGAGTAGTTGAACCTGTATAAAACTCAAGTAGAGTTTTCTGGAATCACTCCTTATTATACATTGTTCTCACTCCACAGTACCAGTAACTTTTGATATTACATAAATACTGTGTATTGATTATACTGTTTTTACACCACTAAGAGAAAAGCAGTGATTTCAAGAATAAGGATTACCATTTTCCATGACTAATTTTATGCTGCTCCCCATTTAAATGATGAAAAATATAGGCATGGGCTGAACATCACTGTTCAAATTATGCATCAACTTCTTCTGATTTTTTGATATTTTTTGAGATTTTGCACTTTTTCAACCCTGTTTGTGGTATTGTATCAAACATACTACCCAAAATGCTTGGGTAATTCCATTTGAATTCCATTCCAATTCTAATTCCAAATATTTGCTGCCCTGTGGTGGATGGGTGGGCACATAAGGCATTTTCCTGCTCTCTGACAAGGCATTTTAATACTGAAAAACAGATTACAAATAGTCATGATGACCAGTAAATATTTTGTTCATAGGTAGGAAAGGCAGCTTGAACACCACAGGAATATTTGTGAATATCACATAAGAAAGGACTAGTAGCAGTTGAACCAAAATACTTGCTGGTAATCTGAATCTGAAGACCTGCAGACCTTTTGAGCAGTGAAGTGTCCCTCCTTCCAGGTCACAGTTTGCATTCCTCTTACCAAGGGATGTACTTGGTCTTGCATAAGATAATACAGTAGCTTTTTTCAAAGGAAAGAGAAGATGTTATATCTGCTAAACAGATTTATAGTTATACAGATGTTAATGTGTTTCATGGTTTGGGATATAAATTTTTTTCTGCAAGGGTGAGGAAGTCATTCACCTCATTTCCTGCACAACATTGAATTTATCTAGACATATTATGGGACTTTTTATTGCATGGCTGAAAAAGGGAGTAAAAATTTACCACCTTCTGAAATACTAGACTATATAACTAGTCAGATTAATGATATTACAGTAATATTAGACAATACTGCTCCAAATGTAATCCATTACTGAGACTTTCACCAATACTGTTTGCAGCAGACTAATAGGTTAAGAGAAAAAAGATCATGCAGACTGACACTGTCTGAATAATACAAAAATTATACTAAAGGCTGACCATGACACACAAAAGAAATTTGTTTGATCTCTGGTAACCATCCCACCAACCTGGATTTTATGCCAGCATTTCTGTGAGTTCATGTCATAGCTATATTTCATTACCTTTATGACAACCCCATTTCTTCCCTTCCTTTGCCAGTGCAAGTATGAAAAGCAGAGTGCAAACCTTCTGATAATTACTATGAAAATTTTGGAATTTGCAGACAGCAAATAACAGAGGACATTGCCTGTAAACTTGGCAGGCGCCCAAAACACATATCAGGCTAAAACAAATCACATAAAAAAATGTAAATTATGTTTGTACATGTTTGGTAAAGCAGGAAGTTACAAAATAATCATCTTCAGCAAAACATAGTTTCTAGCAATGTCAGAGACCAAAATTTATATCATTGGAAAAGCAGGAAGGAAGCAGTAGGATGAGGGGTGGGTTTAAACGATTACATTTATTTTGGAAACAGAAGAGAAAGGAGAAGAGAAACATTTTGAAACCTGGAAGTCTGTGTAATAGATAGTGAACTTATCCATGCATACACAGATAGAAAACACTTCTCTTCTGGAAAAGTCATTCCAAACCAGTGGATAGATTTCATTTTGAGGAGAACAAGAAACTTGAGAAATTCACACTCTGAATTAAGCACTAGGTAGATATTATTTATGACATATACCCACTGAGCTACAGAGTCACTGCTAAGCTGTTGAGCTGAGGTACAGAACTTGCACCATCATCAGGTACTGAAGTGCCAAATAAAAAATGCAGTTTCTATTTTAATTCTTACTCTAGGTGCAGAGTATCACGGGATTATTCTCCAGACAGAGGAATCATTAGCATTAAATGAGAGTCTTTTAAAAGGAAAACAACTTGACTCTCTGAAAGTAGCCAGATGGCTAAGCAACAGCAGTAAAGCTGAAGATGTATATTTTTAAACTGATCAGCTGATGAGCAAATCTTCCCTGACTTCAATAGGCAGAACCCTACATTCAACAGATCTCTGCTTTCCTTCTATTGTCAGTGAGTTCTTTATATGTGGACAGCATTTGGAAAAGAATCTGTTCCTTTGTTCTGTTATAGATGGAGATTAAATGCAGAGGTATTGATTTAATTATGTTGATTTTAAAGCAGTGTTATTGTTAGAAGAATCCAGCTTCTGGTTTCTAGATATTTTAGTATTATATGAATATGACAGATAAGGCAGTCTGCTATACTTCAGCTGCTATGTAATATTTTTCATTAGAGTCTCAATGACTTCCTCTTAAAATTAGTCCACTGAATGATTTGTATTCCACAGGGTTCTCATTACAGCTTCTGTTAGTGCACAAAATCCCATGAATATAAAAGAATTACCCTAAAAATGGCAATTTCAAGCTTTCATTAAAAGGTCTTTTTCACAGGTTGAAGTCAGTCAAGCAGTAAGTAATTAAGACAACTTAGTGTAGCATGACAGTATGTATTTGACCATATATTCCCAAAGGAAAAGCCATGGAAGAGAGCTACATTAGAATTTTCTTATGAAGCTTTCTTTTTGGTTTTGTACTTTTTTGGAGATGGGATTGCAGAGAACATGGTATGATTCTATGATTCTATGGTACTTGACTCTCCAGTCTGTGCATACCCCAAGAGCTGTGTTGATGCCTTCACAGTATCAGAGTACTACCAGTATCACTTACAGCTAGTAATCCTCTTAACAGAAGCCAAATAAAGTCACTTCATGCCAGTGCTATGTTAATTGCTCTCAGAGACTCTAGATGGTACAATTACAGGAGGTCTGCTTTGGTATTGGTTTTATTTTGTTCCCTATTACCTGCCCTCACTGTTCACAGATGCCTGGACTCCTGCAGAGTGCTCTCTACAGATGCTGCATTCTTTTTATGTGTAGATAAAGAGGGTTATATGAGGCCACAGTTTTATTTCCCTGTAGTGACCAGAAAACAGAGGAGAAACCTAGGGAATACGCTAGTTGTTGTATTAACCACTGCTTTAGGCTTCAAAGACTACAGACATTCTAGAGCTGTGTTGATTAGTAATTAGCACAAAGCAGATGGGAAATCATGCTGTCTCCCCAGGAAGTTACGGCAAACTAGTTACAGTATTTATATGTTGTTGAGACTACCCTGCTGAAATGTGTTTTAAATAAATAGCAGAACTGGAATTATCTTGACATTTCAGTTAAAAGTAGGTAAAACCAAATATTGAATTGGAAATTAGCTTCAAGTTTATTCTGAAAAGAGATTAGGAGCTCTTCATATTCATAAATGATCATTCTTGGTTTAAAATTATATTTAATTTTTACAATGTGCTTTTAAAGGCATCTGCTTTAAATTTAGTTTTATTTGCCACTTCTTAAGAGGACTGAATTTGCCTTTCCTCATTACAGATTTTGAATGTGATTAATGAAAGATTAATTCTGAACTTGATTGGTACTCTGCCTCCATATGTATCACAGCATGTTATGTATTTATTCAAAAGGTTGGGTGTTCAGAGAATTGCAATTAATTCTAAAGGCTAAGGAATTTGGCCTACTTTGGAAAGTTGTTTTGAGATGATCCCAAAAACACAAACAAGAAACTCCCTTCTTTTTGTACCGACAGGATTTCTTTCTACCACATCAATCCTAAATGTCTCTTCGCCAGTAATAAGCATGGAGAAAAATGTTCTCTATTTAGGTGGGCCCAAATATTTTGAGGTTGAGTGGTAGATTAATACATTTGCCTTTGCTGGGAAAAGAATAATCAGCTAAGATGCTTTTATGTGGTCATAATTTAAAAGAGTAGTTCTGGGTCTGACATCCATGACTGTTAGCCTGTCAAGACTATAAGAAATGCCCAAGAATGTGAGAAATTGGGAGAGGGAATGAAATAATAAATTATTTTTAAAAATTTTGAAATATAAAGCTTTGGAATATAAAGCTTTCTCAAATCTCATCCTCATCTGGAAAAAAGCAGTGAGTAAACAGGAGGGCTGTGCTGGTATACTTTTTTAATATAAGTGACTTTTTGCATGAGTCATGGGTTAGGAACTACTAATCCTTACAATATAGATGCAAATGTCTTCTAGGAATTCAAAAGAAAGAGAAATCGCCTCTGATACAGGAATCAAAAATGGTGTTAAAATAAATTATTCTAATAGGCAGAGAACTTCATAACTGATATAATAATTCATCTCTGACCTCAGACCAGAATAAACTAGAACACAATTTCATTAACTGCATACTACTGTACACAATTATTTCTGTTTAACAGATTATTTCAAAGAGAATGATCAGAGTGATCCTGAACCCTCAGGGGACACCACCAGATACTATCAATCTGTTAAGAAACACTTTGAGGAGAAAAAAAGTGAGTCATCATCTTTTGTATCATCCATTGAAGATGAGCAAAAGCCCCTGTTCTCTGGGACAGCTGATTACCCATCTGTAACAGAGAAAACCACAGAGGTGGACTTTGAAGAAATGGTTCATGCCCCAGAAGAAATTCTTATTGACAAAAGAAGCAATTCTTGCAAAGGTAATCTAGCTGTTGCTATTTTATAAAGTTTGAGTAGGCATCTTTTTTTAGTCTGATTATCAAAAATATTTTTCTGAATGTTACTATTGAGTCTTTACATGATATTTACTTCTGTGTTTCCTGAAAGTTTAACAAGACAAAATCTTTCAGATAAAAAATCACTATTCCTTAAGTGTGGGACTGGGTGACAGAACCTCCAAAAGACTATTCCAGGCTTTGTTAATAAATCATCTTGTAACTGAACTATCTAAGGAAATTCCTTTAAACAAACTCTTTGAAATTGTTATCTGGCGCTGGACTTCACTGAGTGTCCATGGATAAAAACTGCAATCAAGGCAGTGAAGAATCTCTCAAAGGCTGTTTGACATCCCAGGGTTGGGTGACAGCAAAAAATCCTAGTGAATGAGAGCTAGATAAACCTTTTAATGGCTGCACATGAACAAAAACGTAACGACTTTAATTCCCTGTATTGACAATGCAGAACAAAAAATGTGAAAGTGGAAAAAATTTCATAATAGCCTAAAAGGATGTTATCCCATGTTGCTGCATTTGTTGGTTAAAAGGAGTGCCATTTTGTTACACAGAACAAATCCTGACTTCCATAAGTAAAACACAGGAACAAAGACTTGAGCTTTTGTGTATGATGAATGATCAGAAATTATTACATTGAGTTAAATCACATAATTAAAATTACATCTAATATACTAAAATATTTATTTGCTCAGTAATGTGAAGGGAAATTAATGAAAAACCCCAGATTAATATATGATTTAAATAGTGCTGAAAGTTCATTTGTAATTGTTTCAGTCTGAAGGGAAGAATTACTTATTTTCTGCTTAATGCTGTTTTCCCAAGAAGTTTCCATTGAGGCAATTTAACCATTTAACCATCATTCGATAAAATTTAGGCATTTAGGCTATAGTTTTAAATCAACTTAATGATTAATCAGGCCAAATAATATATTTTTTTACATCTCAAAGGTATGAATATCTGGAGTCTGCTCTCCTCAGGTTAAGGCTATATAAATCTGCACCACATAAACTTATTGCATACATACTGCAATTTGAAAGCTTACCTTTCCCCTACCAATAGCCAGAAATGTGCCCTTGCAGCTATAGCAACGTTTTCCAAGGCAACCTATTGCAGATTTTGTTTGAGCTAAATTTAGCATGTCTAAAGGTTACATATTTTGATTAAGACCACATTCCTTTTTCCAGTTTGCGATCCAGCACTATTGGTAATGTGCATGAAAGCTCTTTACCTTTCTTGCCGCTTTCATAAAAACTAGAATGGCAATCAAATAAGATCAGCTTTGACTGATATATGTTTTAAATTAAATTCTTACTTCTGCTGTTAATTAGAGATTGATTTTTTCTTATCATAAAGGCAGTTATAAATATAATGCAATTTTGAAATAAACTATGCTTGTATCTATGTTTATAATCCTCATATAGTATAGTACCTTATAAATCTTGAATGTAAATGCACTTATATAAAGCTACTGCAATTCATTACCACTGTGACATACATATTTAATTATCTTTAGTTTTGTTTTAAACTTCAGTCATTACTGTTGATGAATGGAAAGATTATTAATAATGTATTGTATAATGTGGGCAGAAACTGCATAAACCTCTCTCTTACAATCTTAAAATGCAACTTTTAACATTAAAACATATGGCTTTTTTGAGAAGACCTGATAATTTTTCTGTAGCTGGTAAACTATATGTTGCAGAAAAATGCTGTTTTCTACTTGGTTATTATTTGGTCATAATCAGTTCACTGATTCTTGAATAGTACAAGTGAATCTAGGTATGCATTTATGGACTAGTACTTAGTCTAGGATTCTTCAAGACCTGAAAAACCATAGTTGGTTACAAACTTGAAACTGCTGTTGGGCTTTTCTGGGGCTACTCAGGTATATGGAAGTACCTGGAAAGATGCTTAGAACACTTACAATACTGTTATTTATTGCATGTTTAACTTGTTTATAGTGTATGAACTTCTTTTATAATTTCAATGCCTATTTGTGTGATTTCCTCTGGGATAATCCACAACATTGAAAAATATGTTATTTTATTATTTATTGTGTAAAATAATCAAAAACTTGTTTTTAACAGGGCATTACAAAGCAGTGAAATGTATAGTCTATATTTTTGGTTTCTAATTAATCCTGAAATTCACTGCTTAAAAATAAGTCTGCTGGATTTACAACATCGTTGCACCCACACCCATAGTTTAAAATTTTACCCCTGAATTTGTCACAGTGTCTTCCTTTCACTTTACCAAGATCCTTCCAACTTCCTTGGACACTGCAAATTGTGCCATGTGTGCCTGCTAAAACCACATTACATGCTTTTGTGACACAGTTTGTCTCTTTGCTGGCTTAAGTGGCTGACAAGCTGAACAGGTTTCTGTGCAGCCAAGGTGAAATCTCTTTCTCCTTTCTTCTGCCCAGTGCATAAAATCAGTTATAGGTCATGTCACATGAAATCCAAACACCCTTTACAACTCCAGGAAACCTTCTACACCTGCTTACTGAAGAATAGTTAATGTAGCAAGTACCATTCTCCAATAAGAAAGTCTCCTGCAGTTGGAGTCATGCAGTGAGAGCTCCCCTTTCTGGCTAAACCTACTTGGAATACTAAATCGGAGCAGGACTTATTCTTTCCGGTTTTATATCTTTTTAATTTCTTTACTTAGAGCAACACTGCTGAGAGATATGCTCAAAAAAGGAACCGCTAATGGCATTTGGACAAACCTCACATGTGTCACCCGCACTGTGGGACTTATTCTTTTCTTTGAAACATGGCTCTGGCTGCTCTGGTTGCTTAGAAAAAATTCACAAGTGTGAAATGAATGTAACCTAGGCCGAGTTATCAGCACACTGTGCCAAGTGATAGAAGAAGCACTGAGCAAACCATTCAGAGACTACTCGGGGCTGTGGGATTCAAATCCAGCTGCTTATACAACAGAGGCTGACACTTACATCAGCAGTTAAGGATTTTGTCCAGCTGTATAGTGAAGCAGCAGCCTGAGGGAAGTAAGAACTTTTAACACATTCTGAAATTTAGTGTAGTTAAATAATTACAAATACATCCCTAATGGGAGTTGTATTGAGCAGGTGTTAAAGTTTTAACAACCTCTTTTATCACAGCAGAGGAGAACCTGAGTGGCACTAAGCAATTTTTGACTGCAAGTACAACAGGTTGACTCAAAGTAACAAAGGCTTTGGGCAGGGATACTTGTAGAAAAAGCACTGTTTAAACTAAGTGTGTTCCCTGTAGGCTCTGCAAAACTCACAGCAAGATTTTCATTCTGTATCTGATAAGGATATGTACAACTAGTATATCCCATGATAAATAATTTGTAACCTTTACAGCTTGGTGAAGAAGAGAAAAAGCCTAGAGCCAAGAATGTAAACTGATTAAAAATCCAGAGGTGTGAATTAAGCAAATTGAAACAGGAAGGAGAAATAGCTCAAGCCAGAAATCCAGGCTAAAGGAAGGAGTGCCCCTAAGTTCTGTTTGGGTGGTAAGGTGCAGTGTTTGATCACAGAGATCCAAGAACTGGGAGGGACAAGAGGGATGGAATTTGGGCAAAGAGGTACAGGGTGAGACCTGGAGTAGTCATCATTATTGTTTTATAAATGGCTGGAAATATAGAAATAAATATAAATGACTTCTATAAAGAGCAATTTTAAATACTTTATATATCATATAGACAACATATAAGGATTAGAAAGGTAACTAAATTCAGCAAGATAGCTGAAAGTCTGCAGTAAGATCCTAATAATGTAACTGGGCTATTTTTAGCTTGAAACATTTTTGGGTTTTTTTTACTTCATCTTAATCCAAAATTTTATCTGCAGTTCAATAAGAAAATAAAAGAAAAAGAAAAAAATTATTATTTACCATGAAGCTTCATTTAATATTAAAGTGATCACTGACAGACCCAGCAATGATGACTATTTCATTCTTTTAGGAGTCAGAAGTTCTTAAACAAAATTAACTGGCACCTTTCACGCCACAGTACCGTAAGAGTCTCTGCAACATGCTTTACACCATGATACAAGGGTTGGCTTGGAGACTAGTAATGCTAAAATTTACATCAATGAAAATCAGTTTCCTTTTTGAAAATACTGATTGGTATCTTCTTGCAAGCAGCATGAGCTGCATTAGGTGGCCCCTGTCTCAGAGAAAACATACTACACTTCACCAACCTTAAGACAAGCAGTGTTACAGTTATTGGTAAGAAAGGCAAATAGCTGAGGTCTGGCAACTTTCTCTAGAGGAGGCATTCCAATGCACTATAATGCATGCCCAGTGCTGTAAATGCAAAGCAGCAAGTCCCCCTTTTACACCAAAAAGCTAAAACAAATACATTTCAGTAGCATATTCTTAGAGTCTTAACCAGGCCTCTAAAACACACAAAGACATTCAAGTGCATCATTTAATGGATTTAGGTTAGAACAAATATTTCTAATCTCAGTGACTAATACATTGCTAAAAACACCTTGAGAAAATTGGGGATTCATTAGTAAAACAATAGAAAGCTAAAGAAATAGGAACCATTCTTTATCATCTCTGATGATGCTGATTAGACAAAGCTGTTACCTGCAGCTTTAAAACGTTATCATAGATGTGACCACTTTTATCTTTACTTAAGAACAGTAAGGAACAGAGAAAGTTGTTCAGGAAGCTTACCAACGTATCAATTTGACTTCCAAGGTTTTGAGAAACATGAGTAAGTGGGATGCTTGTGAGGTGCCAACCCCTCTCTAACAGCACATATATAAACATGGATGTTTTTTTTTTCATCAGATATAACTGATAAAAGAACCTGGGAGCAAGAGAACACCCAGGAGTACCAGGACTCCCCAGTTCAATCAGCATTACCCCATGTTACGTGGGGAACCTGTGAAACTGAAAGTGACTTCATATATGGGGAAGTGGAGAATCGATTAGATTTACTTCAAGAGCAACTCAACAGGTAAAACCAGAGATATGACCAGAAAAAAAACACATATGTGTGAGAGTATGTAATGCAACTGACATTAATGACACTGCAGGATGAATGAATTTGCACATGAATGAATTAAGTTTCCAAAAGCATTCAGATCTTCAGAAGTTCAAAAAGTACAAAAATTGACTCATGCAAATATCACTTTGTTATCTATATACTGAGAAACCTAAGTTCAGAATTCCAGAGTCTTGGAAAGCCTATTCTGGGAATGTTGGATGCAAAACTTTTAATTCATTGCCAGAATATTCTTCTCACCTCTATATACTCACAATGTCTACTCTGAACTGCCTTGCAGAAGAGCCTTTCTCCTTGATTGACTGTTTTTTGAGAGACCAGCTTTTTAATCAAGAAGCTCTCTGAGGCACCTAGTCGTGTTAAATTTAAATCTTACTTCACCCAGAATGCTGATTCTAGATATGTCCACAAAATGACAATTTTCAGTATTCTTCAATATCTGAAGTACCTTTTCTTTCCTGGATGCCCAACGTAAAACAGCTGTTTTCCTTTTAAAAAAGTATTACAGACAAATTACCTTTTTGATGCATGAACTTATTTTGCAACTGTCTCTATCATAAGTAAGATATGGGAGCATGTGAAGGCAAAATACTTAACACCTGTTACAACAGAACACAGATGCTTATTGTGTCATAATCCATTATTAGCCTTAGTAAAATGTCCCTTCTTTCTTTAGAATGTATCAGTATATGCTCATATCAGTACATGTGCTCTGATATGCTACTGTTCACTGGCAGCTAAGCAGCATAGCATTACAGCATTACAGCATCTTAAAAATATGGTTACAGAATTTTGACCATCCTACAAGATAAATTACTATGTAATTTCACTTAATTTTAAATTGCCCTATGGTCAGGTCTGTAGCTTTTTTGTTATTTTCACCCTGCAATTCCATTACTTTCAATATTTTGCCATGACAAATACTATGATATGCACTCAGCCCTAATTATAGTGTAGTAGCTCTTCATTGGCATTTTGCTGTATATTTTACCAATCAGTTTAAAGCCAGGTTAACGGCATATTGCTTCCTTCATCTACCATAATAAATCAAACCATAGTATTTCTCACTTCTGAATACTACATAGTACATTAAAAAGACATTTTTAACATGTAAGCCTAAATTGCTACAATTTCTAATTGCAGTAAAGTCAAGTAATCTAAGTAAAAGTCACATAAACAGCTTCATGTTCCCCACAAAAGAGTGTGCAGTCTTTCAGTGACATTTCTTTCTCTGAAATCTTAGGCTCTTGAAACTGAAGTTTTATCACAAATTTACCCATACTTTTATCAAATTCTCATGCAAGTTCTCAGTATTTTCTTGAGTGAGAAAATACCACAGTTACTGGTAAACTAAGATTTGAATTGTTATTGATTTTATTAAAGCATTTTATTCTCTGACTCTGTTTTTAAAGTTTTTCATGCTTTCAGGATTTGGGGCCTTGCTGGGTCTCTTATGAATGTAGCAGACGACTTTATTTCCTGCTTATGTCAGACCTGACCTGCTGGACTAAAAACCATAGTCACTTCTTCCTAAACTTTTCCATGCCAACTTAGAGGCTTGGAATAACATTCAAACTGTTAAATTGATATAGATGGCTGGAAAGCCATTGTACAAGGAATATGTCACTAGAGCTATATCTGTTTCTCCCCTTTAAGCAATCAGAAGATCATGGGAGACTGTGGGCCAATCATCTGAGATTCTCCTGTTTGTTCATCCTTGGGTAGCATGACATGGACTTGTTATAAGTTTTTGAGAAAGGGAGTTCTTTATGCAATGATAATGAATAAAGACTACCAGAGGTATTCTTTGATTTAAAGTACCAAGTGCTAACAAAGTAGGAAGGGAGCAACTTTGAAGCTATTTCAAAGCCAGTCATTGATGAAAGTCCTCCAATGCTAAATCTCTTTTACTCATTCAGATATTAAGGCCCAGGTTTAGCAGGTGATGGATGGTGGCATGCTGCTGCTGCTGCAGTATCTTCTTCTGTGGCATCAGCATCATGCTTGTGTGAGGCCAGCATATTTGCAAGCAGCAAAGAAACCAGGGGCACTGAACAAGAGGGCAAGGAGGGCATGATTGACTTTAACATCTGGGTTTGGACTTTTCTTTATGGGACCTGATGCCACAAAACCAGCTTCTCACGATAAAGGAAGTAACAGCATTCTAAATATCCTTTCGACATAGCTTTCAGAGATGCTTTTATAAATAAATGACAGATGCAATGGGCAACTGCAACATGATAAAAAATATCAGTGAAGCACCTGGTAAAAGCAACTATCTGTCATCATGGGATCAATTCTACTGCTTGTAGGGAGCCCAAGCAGTAACACTCACATTAAAGACTGCTGACAAAGATTTGTTTACTCTGTCAGAAGATGAGTTACAGTACAGAGACTGCATATCTCTATTACAGTCTGTCAGTATGTTCTGTAGCCTTCCAGCAGCCGGGAGGCACAATAGGCATTACCTATTGCCGAGTTTGTCACAGATCTTGGCAAGACCACTTGGAAATCATTTCAGTGCTATGGAATTGTAAGTATGAGCAGCCCAAGTGATTCAGAAGCCATACACAAATTTATGAAAAGGGAGGAAAAGAGCAAAAAGCTACTAAATTTGAACATCAGAAATGCTGACATTTCATTCTGAGGACTGAATAAGTCTGAATATATTTTCACAGTAAGGAGACTTGGGCTGTTGTTTCTTTTAATGATCTTGAAAGCATCTTTCATTTTCTAACTGTGGAAAAACACAAATGTAGTTTTCTGCTTATTTTGGTGCATTGTATTAGCATTGGGAATGTCAGAATTGTCAGATGCACCACAAATAGTGTCCCATCCTCAGCCAGTACAAATCAATTTAGTTACAGTGAAGAAGGTATATTTATTCCAACCAAAGCCCTGGTCCTCCGCGTTACTTTCTGTTGCAAACATAAGGGACAGTAATGAACTCATTCTAAACGTAGCAAAAAGATCAGAGACAAGCATGCAGGTACGTTCTGCAAAGGAAAGGGAGACAGAAAGCTTTGGAAGGGCTCAATACTCCCCCTTCCGTTCTTTCCTATTTAAGACACGGTCATGTCATCACAGCGATAGTTTGCATCATTGATAAACTGCAGGTCTCTCTTGAATGCACCTGTAATCAGCATTTTAAAATATACCTGCTCCTCACCATGAGTTAACTGATTTTGTGATACTTTTCCAGGCTTGAATCCCAAATGACTGCTGATATCCAAACCATTCTGCAGCTTCTGCAAAGGCAAACACTCATTCCACCTGCCTATAGTATGGTGACTGCAGGTGCAGAGTACCAACAGCCAGCAATCCGGGTGATACAAAAGCGTCAGCCTGCAGCATCAATTAAAACAGACAGGAGTTTCAGACCTTCATCTCAGGTATGTACATAGCCAATAGAATTAAAACAGGTTTGCTAATCTTTTTAGCTTATGATGGAAGAAATGTGTGCTAATCTAGGTGCTTGTTCACTAGTTTAAATGCACTACTTCACTGGCATTATGAAATTAATATTTTGATCTAACACTTCTGCAGTGGACTTAGAGACACAGTTTCAGGGGCCACATTTTCTATGAGGGCTATAGAAATCCATACAATGATCTTCTAATCAGTCTGATTTATTTTCATGCTTTTCACAAAAGTTAGCAGAAATGACAAAGACTAGACACAGCTGTGAAACACAGACATTTTCCAAGTATCAGCTTGCCTGCAATGGTGCATCTGCTATAGGTCCCTTCATGAAGTCCTGGGAAGCACCACAACTGTTTTCCTCGAGGTACAGGCCAGACAAGTCCAACTGATGCAGCATAATGGTTATACACATATGAAAGTGTGAAGGGCTAAAACTATTCTTATGTCCAGTCCCTTGATACTGCTGGAAATACGAACATACAGAGCTATTGCATACCTGTGCTTCCCGTTACATGTTTTCCACCCCAGTTCTGTACAGGCAAAACACTGTGATTTTCCAAATTTGTTTGGGATTGCTGGAGTTCAAGAGCTTGGGCAGAGATGTGGCATATTATTTCCAGACAGGTTGCTCTATGTCTAGGAATCCCAAATCAATCATGTAGCATACAATCAGTAAATCCATTGTGCTTAGCTGTGTCAGATTCCTCTTGCATATGCTGGGACACATATGGGCACTGTAAGCCCAACACATCCAGAAGGCAACAGTTCACATGCATAAAGATTATATAGCAAACGTATAGAAATGGTTTTCAGGTAAGTGCACCCTGCACATACCTCCGCAAACATATACATGTATCTCTGAACAGAATATGGCCACCATCTGCAAACATCAGCAGGCACAGTGCACGCTTCACACAAACTCCAAATTTGAGAGTGAAGAATTACCAGCTGCTGAGACTGGAATCCAAATGGCTATCATGTTCAGAATGATGCAATTCCAGAAACAAAACAGCATATTCAAAAATGTTGAAATCCATAGCCTTAGATTGGGTATCAAAAATATTCAGTCCTTCAGAAAGCACAGTTCATTTGTCTATCTTGATGTGCATCTTGAAGTCTGAGGAGGGGACAACATATCCAGGCTTCTACAATTAATCAACAGAATTGCATTCAATTACATTAAATCAAATGCAGTATGACATAAAAATAGTTCAGTACATTGCTTAATTTTCAAACACAATTTTCCAGCAACCATCTGAATGTGCTAATTTTGAGCAGAACAAGAGCCTGGAAGAGACCAATTTAATTATTACCACTTGTTTCCTCTCCCTTCCAGTGTCCTGAATTTCTAGACCTTGAAAAAACAAAACTTAAATCCAAAGAATCCCTCTCAAGTGGAGTGCATCTTAACGCAGCCTCGGAAGACAACCTGGCTTCTCTTTTAGACCAAGAACGTGACCAGTCTGTAGAGTGTCCCCCCCAGCACTGTAAAACTTTTCTCCAGCCAATTAGGCATCCTTCCTTGCCAGAATCTTCACTAACCACTGTAGGAATCTTGAGTCTTCATAGGCATGTTTCTGATCCTGGTCTTCCTGGGAAATAATACTTTTATACTATTACTTCACATAAAAATGTAAGTGCTTTTAATGGCTGGTTTTCCTTTTTTTTTTTTTTTTTTTTTTTTTTAATTTCTTTTATTTTTCTTTGGGGTTTCTA
>NDXB01014776.1:16472-46327 GCA_002631895.1 Agapornis roseicollis
TTTTTTTTTTTTTTTTTTGTATTTAAATCCTCTATACTTGACTCAGGGGCTACAAGGAATATACCATTATATGCAAAAGTACTGTATATTTTCCTAGATCTGAAGCTTGTAAGGTAAAGTTGAGCAGTTCTGATGTAAATATATATATATATATACACACACACCAAGTGTATGTCCCAAACGTAAAACTGCCAGCATTCTCAAGGCACCTTATTTTATTTTTTTTTAGTAACATGCATGTTCTGAAATTACAGGTTATGTTGCATGGATATTACCATTTACTGCTGTCATGGAAATAGTATTTTATTGTGGATATGTGCTCAGAGCAGATAGGAGCCAATAACAATAATTCACATAAAAAAACTCCTACCTGACCAAGCTAAAATTCAAGCAAAATCTCCTTCTAGCTCAGTTCTGAAAATCAATTTATCTTTCTTGTAGTGAGCTTTTTACAGTATATCACAATGATTCTGAACCTAGAGAAAGCAGAAGGTAACCCAGTCTTCTAGGTTTAAAACAATTAGGACAGAGAAACCAGCCTCCTTCCAAACCAGATGAAGTAGGGCAGCACTTTAACTGACAGAAAAACTCTGCCACATGCGGGGAAGAATCACTGTAGGTCACATCCACAACACTGCAGGAAGTGAAGAATTTTTTCCATAATTTTTTTTTTTAATTGCATCACAGAAGTTAGCTGCCATGAGCAGGCAGGATCTCTTCATCTGTCACACAAACATAGGCAAATGCAATAAATCTCATTTCTGTATAATGCAGAAGACTGTGTTCCTTTTGTTTCATACAAATTATTAACAATCTGTTTAATTAAAAAATACTTTACACATTTTTGATTTCTAATTATGAGGGTGGTTGTTTGCAGTTACCTGTTTTTACTGACTGGCCCCTCCACAATGATCCTAGATAGAGTATATATGTATGTGGATACACACATACACCACACACACATTCCTGTATGTGTGCATGTGTGCATGTGTGTATTTTATATATGTACATATGTGTGTATGTATGTGTGTATATATTTATACACACGTGTGTATGTGTGTATACGTTACTATATATATACACATACACACAAGTGTGTGTTTATACCTACACTTACATGTAGGAGTATAGATATATAGAGATATATATATGTATATATGTAAAATCACTTTCAGGAACAATTGTAAACTTTCTTATTACAAAATGAGTAAGCTTAGCTTGTGCCCAAAGCTGACTACATTAGAATAAAATGATTTAAGGTCCATAGGCTTTGAATACAGTATGTACTGTATGTGCATAATGCTTTGTGAATACTTAGATTTAATTTTATTAAAATATTATTCTGCTTCAGATGTTGTGTTTATTTTAGAAGGAATCAAACTTTTCATTACTGTTTTCAAATATTTGAAAATGTTCACAATTTTCTATTCCTTAAGCTTTAATGTGAAATTCCTCTAGGAAAAGAACTGGTTTTGGAAAAGCATGTTAGTGGGGGAGCAGTGAAATTTTAGCTAAAACCAAATTAAACTGTTCTAAACCAGTGCTACAGAGTAATGCAATAGTAGTTGACCCTCACATTAATAGATACATATATGGTATGTTGGGGTCAGAATGATATGTAATACTTTCAGTCATACACAGCCATTAGACAAACCCAAGGTGGCTGAGCCTTCTGTCATTTAAAACCAGTGTGAGTGTTGAGCTACTAAGGAAGGATCTGCTTTACCTTTCATACAAATATCCAAAAATTCATTACCTGAATACCTTTGTAAGCAAAAAGAGAAACCAACCCTTCCCATGCAAGATCAAATTTTCCTCTGCCTCATGCTGCTGTTGATTGTTGAAAGGTCCAAATGCTGCAGTGGGCTGATGGCTCTTACTTCTACCGTGACGACTGGAGGTCTGCACTGCTTAGTATCTTGCAGGATGAAATCCTAGGTGACAGTGACACCAGAATGCAGAACCTCTGTCTGCATAGACTCCATTGAAACAGGAGTGCTGAATAACACAGTGAAATAGTTTATTTTATTTTTTTAAATAGCAAGCATTAAGAACTTCTGCTCTATCTCAGTTTAGTAACTAATATTAATGGCTGTTACAAAGAACAAGCTAGCACATTTTCTAGAAAAGTATTTGTGGTTATGCTACGTTTTGAAAAGCCTTGTTTAAATTAAAAATAAAAACAATGAAAAAGTATAATGCATGAGCATTGCTTTACAAAATGCCTTTTGTCCAGTTTCATCACTTGGTCTTTCACATGAATCCAAAGAGACTGAGCAAAACAGGTGGGCTGGGAAAGGAGAGTTGGGGAAGAGGAAAAGCATCAACTATTTCTATTATTCCAAGCGAAGGAAAAGCTCCATCCCTTACTCCTTTTCTTGGCCCAGCGAGACTTTGTTCCTTCCCTTCTCTTTGTCTGTATTTATCAAGAAGAAAAATCTCAGATGGGGGCAACTAAGGGAGACTTTGCAAATTTACAGAGATAGTTCCCCAGACATCTGCCAATGAATGAAGAAACAAAACATGATAGATGACAACTTGGTTGGCAGTACTCTGGCTGCCCTTACCCTGCCAAAGAAAGACCTTCTCAGATACCTTCTTTTCTTGTTGAGATACAGTGAAGCACATAAAGACCCACTGATTAAAAGTTTATTTTCGTCTAGAGACAGGTACAAACCATTGTTTTTGAAAATGTGTTAGTTTACTAACAGTAAAAGTTGCCTCTAAGTTTTGGTTTGTTCTTCTGGGGGAAGGCGAAGAGGAAGAGAGGGCAGAGCTCCCTTTAAGCCCAGTCTGTTTCTCACTTGATATAAACAGGTCTGTGTTAACCAATCAGGCTGGGAATGGTAAAAGTGTTACGTACCCACACACCATAATACACTGCTATAGAGACTGGCAGGACTGTAGGAGATACGTTTCGGCCTTAGCTTAAGAACACCCATCTTGGCTATTTACATTTAAAAACTGTGGCTAAAAATATATATAAATTATAAGCTCTTGATACAGAAAAGTATCCTGGAAATTCAAGAATAGCTAATGTAGCCAAAGAATCAAAACAACTGGGACAATCACTCCAAATGTGAGAGGTGAAATTGTGCAGATCGGCAGAGGTCTTCATGAAATTCATCATCTTCCACCAGCAATGGGTCTAGTTCAGTGTTTGAAGCAATTGATAGTGATGCTTTTCAATATTTAAACTGTGCAGCAAGTTACACCGTGCACATGTTCACCCACATGCACAAAGTTACGGTAATACATGTAAGACCTGTGTCTTGACCTGCCTAACACTGTTATTTCTGGGAAGCTCTTGACCAAGCATGTCTTTCCTGCCACACTCCCAACCCTGCTCAGTGAACACATTTTCTAGTCTCCCATTAAACAGCTGTTGCCCATGGATGAACCTGTTTTCCCTTTTCCTGCTGCAGATTGTGTCCTAGCAATCTCTGTGGTGAGCACAGGTCACTGATCAGAGCCTCTGCTTGACTCAGTACATTACAAGTAATATACAAAAAGCTGGTAAGAACTGCTTTGCATGGCCTCGGCCTGTCTGCTTAGGTGAAGCAACTTGAGCTTTGCCTACAGAGGAACTGTGTGTCCTCCTGTTTGATAGCAGCATAGCAGAAGGCATGATTCTTCTAATGACCATTGTATGTAATGCCACACCTGCAGATTAGAAGCTTTGATGTTTCTATTCTCTTCCATTAAATATTCTTACACAGTGAATAGATGCTTATGCAAGTATTTAAGGTTAGTCTCTTCATATGTTGGTTTAAATCAGAAATAATTAATTCCAATGGAGCCAAGAGTTAGATGTTATCACATTTTTAATCAGATTGGGAATTCGGTCCAGTGGGCATCTCCTCTCCATTCACCTACCAGCTCTCTCTGCATTTACACATAGAATTTTTGTGCCATGAGCAGTGTGCTGACATTTTCAGTATTGCTGAGATATAAAAAAAAATTATTTTATTAATGAAAAACTAGGAATCTTTCACCAAAATAAGAAATGCATAGACTCCACAGATGCACCACTTAAATGCAATATATTCCAAGCTAGTTGTATCAGGAAATCACACCTAGCAGTTTGTAATTCATTGCTACCTTGACAACTTTACATACTTGTCATTAAATAATTTTTACATTTTGGAGGCACTATTATAGACATCATTTTCCTTCCTCATATATTTTGCAGAGTCTCAAATTGATGTTATTTGTCACAGCAAAAATAGAAAAGGCTACAATTCCAAGAGTTCTTGGTTCCTGTAGAGCAATGTAATCATCATTCAATAGAACTGACAAAAAACAAGTAAAATTTTGACAATGAGAGAAATGATGGAACTGAACAGATGGTGTTTTTAAAAAGCGTTATTAATTATGCTGACATTGTACACGATGTTAGCATCTTCTGACTGTTACAGGTACATTCTGCTGTGTTTTGTTAATTAAGACATTAGGCACAACCAGTTTCTAGCTAGCAAGACATAACTGATCAAAACCCAAAAAGCTGTTAAAGCTGCTGCTTCAAACAAATCTCACTGTTTCTAGTAAGTTATTGTAAGACAGTCTCCTTTGGAAAAGATGTTAGATTAATTTCATCTGTGGACACTCCAAGCACGACTCACATTTTCTACTTATGTAAGGTTAAAAAAAACCCTGCATATTTAAACTGACATCAAATGTTGATGCATGAAGCAGAAAAATCTGTTCTGCTCAATGCAACCATTTTTTTCTGGTTTTTGTTCAGACAGGCTTTTAGAATAATCCTTTCAGCATTCTTGAGGACACCCTCAAGAGCTCAAGGACAAGCCTCATAGCCAGAAATAAACAGCAGACATCAAAATTTACTATCTTTTAACATCCTAATCCCTTCACAGAGGTTAGTGAAGACATGAGACAAGCCTAATAGAAGATAACTGCATTTCAAATGTTGCCATTTACTCCCCATTTATGAGCCACTAGTTGCCAGCTATTTCCAAGAATGAGAAAATGGTGGCCCAGCAGATGAGAATCACAGAATCACAGAATCACAGAATCCTAAGGGTTGGAAGGGACCTCGAAAGATCATCTAGTCCAACCCCCCTGCGAGAGCAGGGTAACCTAGAGTACATCATGCAGGAACTTGTCCAGGTGGGCCTTGAATACCTCCAGCGTAGGATGAGACAGTAGAACTCACACAGCAGGTTTTACATTCAAGAAGGCAGTTTTACGCAACCAACCACCCTCTTCAGTTCTGATTCTCAGTGTGATCTTCTCTTTGGCCAATGCTCACACTTCTGAGGCCCAGCACCCATAGCGCCAAGCTCTTCTGAGAATGAAGCAGAGCTTGTCACTGAGCCCTGTTACTATTCAGACTATACATTCACTGCACTACACCTGTTGCAGAATAATGAACTTTCCTCATACGAAATTTCTGCCAAATTAATCTTGTGCTGTCATTGGAATAGCTCAGGTAAATTCAGGTAGCCTTCCCTCCACTTTTGACAAACAGCAGTACCAGATTCAGTAGGAGTTAACAGCAGGGTACTAAAGGCATTGCAGCGATCAAGAAACACTGAGCTGGTGCTTATATTCACCAACAGAAACAACTACAAAGTGAATTGAAATGGGTCTGATAAGCAAGGTCCATGTGCTGAGGCTACTGGTTTGTGTGTTTGGGTTTTTCTGCTTTCTGGCTGTGTTATTTTTATTATTAGTTTTTTGGATTGTTCTGAAACTGTGACAATTTATTCAAACCCACATCATTGCTTGCAGCTACTCCAAACTGTTGCAATCATGCATTTAATAAGTTTCCAGAGTTGGGTGGAGGTATTTTAGCCTCCTTATTTGCACATAAGCAGAAATGTAACCTCAATGCTCCCTATTAGTTTACTCTTACCTTGTTATCACAAATGCAAACCTCACTAAAATACAGGGGGATGCACTTGTTTGATCTGTAGTATCTAGCAGCTGTGCACAAACAGCAAGGGATTTAGTGTGCAGCCATTGGTGTATTTTCAATGGATGCTCAGACAGAACTAATTTTTAAGTAGCTTCTTACTCAGAGTAAGAGCATGCAAAAGGTCTTTTACCATGATTACTCTGAACCTACAGTTTCCTTCAGTTTTATTAAGAATGATATGCACTTATACAGCTGTCCCAGTGTCACTTATACACTACATCTACTCAATATATCATTTTGTGAAAATACACTCTTAAAAAAGAGTGCATTAGAAAGTTGAACAGCAAATAGCTTAATCAGAGAAAAACAAACAAGATCCACAGAATAGATCACATATGAAAATCAAGACAACACTGAGTTTTATGAATGATATTAAAGGAGCGCGTGCAAGAGTTTGTACCTGCCTGCAGCTTCCCTTCTCTCCTTATACCTCTGCGTACGAGTAGTAGACAGAACTGCATTATTAATAAAGAAACATTTTTCCTCATCTAGCTATTTGGTTTTTGCTTTTTTTTAATGCCCATGTGGGACATTCTTTGATTACTAATGAATGCAGAATATGGCTATTCTCTTTGGAATGCAAATTAGATGGACCAAATTAAAGCCTCCCACAGGAAGCATTTTTATGCATTATTTACATTTCCTATACTGAAACTTTATGAAAGTTGGAAATACAAAGACGGTTTGGAAAACTTAGTCTACACAAATACTCTAACACTATGAATTGTAGCAAATCCTGTTGGAAGAATGCAGTTAATTATTTTGCTTTCAGGAAAGATCTCCTGGAAAACTGTTTACTGTACAAATGAAAGTGCTTGTACACTGCACATATATTTTGTATTTTATGTCACCATGAAAACTTGCTTGCAAGAAATCTAAATATGCACAAATAAATGCAATGCACTCATTTCCGCCATATGCAACAAATGTGAACATTTAATTTGTGACCTACTTGAATTTAGTTATTATGATGCAAACACCACTAACAGGGATTCAAAGAGGCTGAATACAGATCTCTAGCAAAAACAGTAAGAAAAAAAAATATATTTAGTATACTCATAACATCCTGGGAATAAACACACAGGATTACACAGGACACCACTCACTGGCCAGAAGCACGCAGACTACAGACACTAAACTAGACCTTTTCAGAAAATTCTATGCACACGGCAATCTCCACGTATCACATTGATCTCCACCCCTCAAGCAGAACTGGAAGATATATCCATGTCTATTCCCTCTACCTTCACCAACTGAGGAATTCAAAAATCTAGGATAGCTTCTAGTTACAAAATCTGAGTCTTAAAGCTAATAACTGCTATCCATTGAAGCCCAAATTTTCCCAAAATACTTTGATCAAAGCTGCTGTCTAAATACCTATCTTCAAGCCAGACAAATCCATTGCTTGAATCATTTTCTTTTAAAGAATTTAGAGTGAATCATGCAATAGGTTTACCAAGCACCTTGCTATTCAGCAAGGGATTCTACTGATCCAGATGAATAGTCATTGAAAGGTTTTGAGACAAGCTGAGCTCCTTGAGGAAAAGACTTAGGTGGGATTAAACAAATACAAGCAGTTGAAGGCCATTCCACTTGTATTCAAATAGTATTAGCTGACATTGCCTCACCAAAAAAGGCATGACCATATGCCAGATTATGTATGAGCATAAGCTTTCAATTTCATCAAGCTCTTACCACAGAAATTTACTTCTCTGAAATTATAGATGTACAGATAAAAAAAAAAAATACATAAAAACATAAAGCTATCTTCTAAACATAGGAAAAATGCAAAAAATTTTTATTGCTTTGAATCATGCACTTAAAAATAAAAGCATTCAACATGCACTGTGTTATCGAGCAGGAAGGTTAACAATTCCACCACAGCTTCCATTCACAGCAGTTCTTCCAAACATGAACTCTGACAGGTCGGTGATCCTCTTTTTCTCCAGCAGTTCAGCATCCATAATGCCATGGTGCACTGCAAGAACTAGAAGAGGCAGTAACGGGCAAGTCAGTGTCTGGGGATTTTGGAAGTATGACAAATACTATCACACTAACCATCAGTGAGATTCAAAAGAAATGGCCCACTTCCATCCTGACAGATGGAGGCACACACAAGTTTAAATATTAGATGCTTCTGCTTCTGGATTTTTAGCAAGAAAACTTACGCCTCAATCTCATTTCATAGTATTAGAATATGTCCAAAAATTATTTAGTAACCTGATCAGTTCACATCTTGCTACCTACATTCTACCAATAACTTCCATAGTCTACTGTGGTGATCCAGCAACAACTTCTCATAGTAAGTAATTACACTACTAATAAGCAGGACTGTGCACAGTAATAATCTGCAATAGAATAGAAGAGCAGTGATTATCAACTGAAGAATTATGCTGTCAATATTAAGATGCAAATTGAATTATACGTTAATAATAAGGTAAATTATTTCTATAGATGTTTTGAAGATTTTGCCACAGTTGCATGTGTTAAGCTAAACCCACCTTCAGGAATGATGAGCATCCCTTTATGTTCATTTTTGAGAAACTACTGATGCTCATACTGCTGGTGGTCAGCTTAACATGAATGAGACCACTCTGTAAAATTACAAAGTGCAAGACATGCAAATCAAATAAAGCAGTTATACAGATAATACATCTTTATAACCAGTATCTATACCTCATTTTAAATGCTCAAGCAAAACTAGTATCAAAAGCTACCAGTTTACGAGAATTTAAAATTCAAGTTTCCCATAATCACCAACAGGTTCAAAGTGATACGAAGAGTCCACTGAAGTCCTAATATATACAAGGATACATCTTACATGGATATCATTATTCTGCAAGTTTTCAATCTGAATGTTGAAAGGGTAATTAATAAAACAATCAGAAGTTTGTAACTGATATAATTTTTAATAGTTTCAGCAATGATAGCAATCATGAATTTTCTTTTAAAAGAAACCAAAAACATTCAAGTAGCCTGATATTAAACACACACATCCCCCCCTTTTTTCTTATTTAAATCTGCCTACTACAGAACCAACAAGTACGTTACACTAACTTACTATCTTAAAGTAGCCCCCTTAACATCATAATTTAATTTTAAAGGGTGTCAGAGTTAGATTAGGCATAAAAGCCTAGTCTTTTCCACCTCAACTCTTACATACCTTATAACAGTCTTCTAATACCTAATGTGGCCTACAACAAATCTGGAGATGGACTTTTTACAAGGGCATGTGGTGACAAGACAAGGAGAATGGATTTAACATGACAGAAGAGGTACTTAGGTTAGATATAAGGAAGAAATTCTTTATGTGGGGGTGGTGAGACACTGAACAGGTTGCCCAGAGAAGCTGTGGCTGCCCCATACCTGGCAGTGTTCAAGGCCAGGTCGGACAGAGGGGTTTGGAGCAATCTTGTCTAGTGGAAGATATCTCTTCCCATGGCAGGGGGCTGGAACTAGATAACCTTTGCGGTTCCTGCTCACCCACACCATTCAATGATTCTATGATTCTCCCTTTGAGCTGTATTTGTAAGGGCTTTCACATTTGCTGGTGACTCCTACTAGTGTTTCTAGATGTACTGTCTGTCCTGGAATACTACTTTTACAAAAGATAGTGCAGTGTCCGTAAGCATTGTAGTCCCGACCCTGGGCACAAGAAACACCAAATATGAAATAAGATTTTACCATCAGGGCAACGACCACATTACCGGATGCAGCCAGTCTGTAAGCAGTGACCCCGCTGCTGCCGCGCTGGGTTTATTCATCACAGAACACCTACTCTGCCCAGCGGCACAGGCCCCACAGACGGCACAGGCCCCGCAGACGGCACAGGCCCCGCAGACGGCACAGGCCCCGCAGACGGCACAGGCCCCGCAGACGGCACAGGCCCCGCAGACGGCACAGGCTGTTTGGCTGCAGCAGTGAAGCCGCTCTCCTCTCCTCGCAGGCCTCCTCCGGCACTCCTCCGGCGGGTAAGCAGCCCGGTTCCGCAGCTGGCGCCAGGAGGAAACCCGCCCCTCCGTCACCTGCAACGGGTGCACGGCAGAGAGCCGGGACGGAGCTGGGCTGAGCGGGCCCGGCCTCACCGGAACCGCACCGCCAGGGCGGCGCTGCCGAGCCCGGCGGCAAGTCGACACCCGCCCCTTCTGCGCCGGGCCGGCACCAACGGCCGCGGCGCCGTCTCCGCGCCTGCTATGGACACAGGCGAAACCCCACCCACCGGCCGGTCGCGTGAGAACAGAGCGCCCTTCGGGCTGCCTCAGGCGGCGGGTGGGTACCCGCTGTGTGAGTGGTGGGTACTGCGTTACCTTGGGGTGCGCTCCAGCCGCCGCGTCCGAGCAGTGTGCCCGGGCGCATGCCTGGACTGCTACCGTGCGGGGACGGCAGCCACAGCCGCCCGGTGGGGCAGGCCTCGTGCTCCTCCCGGCCCCTGAACCCGGGGACTAACCTCGGCCTGACCTGAAAGGGACAAAGGCCTCAGAAATCAGTGGGTTTATGGGGTGTTTGCATCCAGCGAGAGGACGGCCATAGTCGAGATATAGGAGTGATAGGACAAATGGTTTTAAACTAAAAGAAGGGAGATTGAGGGTGGACATGAGGAAAAAGTTCTTCACAATGAGGGTGGTAAAGCCCTGGCACAGGTTGCCCAGAGAGGTGGTGGAGACACTCAAGGCCAGGCTGGATGTGGTTCTGGGCAACCTGAGCTACTTGATGTTCCTGCACATTGCAGGTACCTGATGAGCTTTGAAAGTTCTTCCAACCCAGTCTGTCCTATGATATTTGTGTCACCAGTGCACAAAGCAGGAGCTCAGCCATCTGTGCAATCTAGCAGCAGCTGCAATAAGTGCTGTTTTTTTTCCCCCACTATAAGTCACAAGTGGCCTTTACTGTCTACAAACACATAGAACCTGAAAAGGGTTAGGGTATAAATACACTGGGCCTGATTTACCACTGCTACATACAGAACTTGACAAATGAAGCAAACAACCTATGTGCCCACACTGCACCCAGGTAACCAATGGAGGCTCCTGAGGCCTGACTAGAAAGACTGAGGTATCATTAAGTGCTGAAGACAGAAGAAAAAGATGGAGGGGTGAGGTGGAAAGTAGTGAGACTTTCTTTAGAAAGCTTTCAAAGGAAAATCACATAAAGCAGTATTATGAAATGAGAGTGAAACCAATAAGCAGAAATCACAACAATGAAATGAAAGTAAAACAAAGTCAGTTCTTCTACAAGAGAAGCTTCCAACTGGAGGAAGCTCCACTGAGAATAGAATGCTGTAGTATGACAAGCAGCTGAGGGCATGATTTGAGTTACAGGAAATGTTAGGCTGGGAAAGGACCTCTGAAGGTACTTGGCTTCCTTCTAAAAGCATGGCATTAAATCAAGGCCCCTGTTAAGTCCTGAATATTTCTTTGATGAAACTCCCACTACTGCTCTGGGCAATATATTCCAGTGTCTGTTTTTACAGTGGAGAATATTTTCTCTTATACCTGGATAGAATTTCCCCAGAAGAAACTTAACCCAGTTGCTCCTTGTGCTGTGTAACCCTTTGAAGAGAGATGTAACTTTTAGGAGTCAGAATGGATCTCCGAAGCCTTCTTTTCTCTAGACTGAATAAACCCAGTTTCTTCAAATACATGTAAGCATTGTGCTGGCCCTTCTCTGGATCCTCTCCAGTTTTTCACTCTCTCTCTCTCTTGAACTGTCCAGGTCTGAAACTGAAGACAGTAATCCTGGTGCTCTCTGTTTACTCCATCATCATGCTACAAAACATGAAATTGAGTCATGAAACTGAGTTACCTCAGAATCACACTCAGGTTCCCTAAAAGCCCACAATATAAACCAAGCCTGCTGCTGAAGCTCAGTGACACCTACCATATGGGGAAACCACATCTCAATGGGAGACTGTTCCAACAATCTCAGAGTGTCCAACAAACTCCTCTAGGAAGTTTATCGCGTGCCTCCTGCTTTGTATGCAAGGTGGATTCCCTCAAACTAAAACCAAATAAAAAATAAATTAAAAAGGCACAAAAATATAAACATCTCTTTAAGACATACCCAAAGTAAACCATTAGAGCATACAAGTAAGCTTTACTTCCTTGATGGCTTCTTGTGGGTATGTATTCTGCAAAAAGGCTTAACCTGGAAACGACCACAGACACTCCTGCACCTAAGTGCCTCATTTCCCTGTGGGTGCTTACCGGAAGAGGCACCCTGTGGGGAACCCTGACATGCCAGTGAAACTCATGAGTGATGTTATGCTTGGTTTATGTTATGTTTGGTTGTTTTGTTTACCACTGCTGCACACACGACAAATGAAGCAAACATACAAACAACCTGTCTACACACGCTGCACCCAAGTAACCTACGCAGGCTTCTGAGGCCTGACAAGAAAAACTGATGTATCGTCCAAAAAGGTTAGCTTATGTTTGGTTGGTTTGGTTTTAAACTCGCGGCTCTTGTTAAAGGTTTCCCTGTAAATGCTGAGCGGTAACACTGCGAGGTGCCCTGCTCTGCAAGTGCAGGGCGCGGCAGGCCGGTGCCGTCACACGCCGAACTTGTGAGCGAAACCGAAAGCGGCGCCGGGGTTGGGATAAACCGGGGTCGGCCCGGTGGCGGCTTAAGGAGCTGTGGAACGGAACGGGGTCGCGCTCCTCGCTGACGCCGAGCCGGACCGCCGTCTCCAGAGATCCGTGCCAGCGCAGTAGCAGGCACCTCCTCGTCCCTCCGTGCCCGGCGTCCGGCAGCAGCGTCCCTGGGCACCGCCAGCGAGGCGATGGCAGCGGAGTTGCGGGACGAGCGTTTCCTCTACATGATCTCGTGCTTCAGGCCGCGGCTGAAGCAGTTCATCCGGGTGCAGCCGGTGCTGGACCGGCTCCCTTCCCTCAGCGCGGAGGACAGGGAGAGGGTGCGGGCGGCCGCGCTGCAACGGGGCGAGGTGGAAGGGGCGGAGGAGCTGCTGCGGGCCGTGGAGCGGGGACCCCGCGGGTGTGGCTGGTTCCACGAGTTCTTGCAGGCGCTTGAGCAAGGCGGCTGCGGCATGGCCGCCTGCTACATGAACCCCAACCTCAGCCAGCTGCCCTCGCCGGCCGAGGAGGCCGATCACGACCTCTGCGTGCAATTGGTGCAGCTGCTTCACAGCACTCTCGTGGATAGTATGCGGACCATGCAGGTGGCCGAGAAGTGCCTCCAGATGGGCATCTTCCAGGATGAGGACCTGGATGGGGTAAGTGGCTGCCCACCAGGCCAAGTACCAAACAGTGCCACAGACACAGGCAGCTCCCACAAGCTGTGGGGCAGATAAGAAGCAGGACTAGAAATGGACTTGTAAGTGTAAAAAGAAAAAGGGAGTGCCCAAACTCGAGGTAAAAGAGAAATGGTGCTCCAGGTAAGCCAGTGAAGACTTGTCAGCAGCAAGTAGGATGCCAGGTAAGTGCCAGGGAAAAAAGAACATGAACAGAGAGTTAAACTAAGCCACTGTCAAAGAAATATGGCTAGCTTTGCTGTTATTACCATTTTCCACAGACTCTGAGCACAAAATATCGGTATCTTCCAGTCCTTGAACCATACCAGGAAGTAGTGATGGCCTGTAAAGTCAGAGAGACTTCTTGAGTTAAAATAAAGCAAGAGATTCCCTTCTCTTTTTCTGCCATAGTTTCATTAAGGAGTATCATTCTAGACACTGAAGCTGAGCAGAAATACCAGTTTGACAAGAAAGCAAAAACATAATGAAAACATTTGCTGGTGTTTACCCCATTTGGCTAAGAGAGACTGTCCTGGACTAGTGTGAAACTTAAGAAAAGATACCCCAAAAAACTAATGCTATGAAACAGCTAGAAAAATTAAAGTAATACTTGCCAGAGCAATAAGGGAGAAACTGGCAGACTAAGCGTGGACTACATCATATTTGCACTCTTGAGCTTTTGCATCTGCTTTTCGGGTAATTCAGTGCTCCATCTCAGTTAAGTAACAGTCATATGGATAACTGCCTGGTGACTGCCTGGTAGCAACAAGGGCCAGCTGCACCCTAGTGGGTGATGAGCCAAGCATGGTAATGTAGCAGGCAGAGGTGGGATCCTTTTTGGAGATTACTGGCTCCATGCCCTGGTAATGGATTTACCTGTTCCCTCCAGGGTCATATTTTTTTCTGCTGGTATTTCCATTAAGCCCTTCACAATCCTCCTGGTTTCAACAACAGTGGTGCCTAGGCCTTGTTAATATACTTCTATATTCCTTTTTGTTTACTTCTCTCTGCTCCCAATTCCCATGCACTATCTCTTAGTATTCAGTCTCAGTCAGGGGTTCAAACTGCTGTGCCTGCCTCTTGTCTTGCTAATCAGGATAGGTGATTCTTAAGCCTCAAGAAAAGTGCCCTTGAGGACTGAACATCTGCTTAGGCTGCTTTGGTTTTGGGGTGGTCATTTTGTTCCTCATGTGATCATATGTCAAGTCCCGCTTATGACAAACTTGGAACACTTTTGCATAGCTTCTTCGAAGGTAATAGCTGCTTTCTAGAGGCTTACCTGTTGTATCTTTAAGTGGGAATTGAGATGATGAAGTCAGTTTAAGAAGGAAAATGTTCCATCTTATGTTTGAGGTCATGTTAGCAGATTAAGTCTGAGCACTGCTAAAATGTGCAACATCATTTCTCCTCAATCAGGATTGGCTATTCCCTTAACCAACCTGGACGCCAATTATTATTCCATATTAATAATTATTATTATGCAGTGATTATTTTTATAACCATTGTCCAAAACTACAAGTCTCTCCAGTTACGTTTCAGGTCTAATTTTTATATTTCCTATCTGAAACCATATGGGAAAAATACAAGGTTGGACAAAACTGTAGTATGTCTGTTCTGATAAGTGGCAAGCCCACTTAATACCTTTATTAAATATGTGTTGTGGTTTAACCCCAGTTGGCAATAATCACCACACAGCCGTTCACACTCCCCCCTCATGGGATGGGGGAGAGAACTGGAAGAGTGAAGGTGAAAAAACTTGTGGATTAAGATAAAGACAATTTAATAGGTAAAACAAAAGCTGCACTGTAAGTAAAGTAAAACAAGGGATTCAGTCACCAGTTCCAATGGGCAGGCAGGTGTTCATGCATTTATAGAAAAGCAGGGTTCCGCCACATGTAATGGTTACTTGGGAAGACAAATGCTGTAACTGTCAATGTCCCCCTGCCTTCCTCCAGCTTTATATGCTGAGCATGGTGCCATATGGTATGAGATGTCCTTTTAGTCAGTTGGGGTCAGTTGTCCCAGCTGTGCCCCCTCCAAACTTCTTGTGCACCCCCAGCCTGCTTGCTGGTGGGGAGGGGTGAGGAGCAAACAAGGCCTGGACTCTGTGGAAGCCCAACGTAGTAGTAACTAAAGCATTCCTGCATTATCATGCTGTTTTTAACACAAATCCAAAACATAGCCTCATAATGGCTACTATGAAGAGAATTAACTCTATCCCAGCCTAAACCAGCACAGTATGTTTTAATGATGATAGGGAAATGCATTTGTACCTATGCAATTCTTACTAAGATCCCTAAACCATTCCCAAAGTCTGGTTTAGGATTGTGTTTGGTCTTTTTTATTTTCACCAGATCCATACTGTTACTGACAGTCGTGGGAACAGAGAAGGTGCAAGGGAGCTATTGAGCAGATTAGTGCAGAAGAAAGATTGGTTCTCTCGTTTTTTGATTGCTCTGCGTGAAACCCAACATGGAAGCCTTGCAGATGATTTAAGTGGAAATATAGGAGGTAATAATCTTACTTCACTAGCACTAATCTCCATTTCGTTCTGTTACTTGGGAAACAATGCAGGGTTCTCCCTGTGTTGAATTCACTGTGACATTGAGACTAATGCTTTCTGGGGATTTCAAGATGAAGTTATTTAGCAGCTTATTTGGTAGATTCTAAAACACTTAAAATCCTTATAAACCAATATCAGAATTACAAGAGTAGGCATGTAGTTGTAATTAAACTGAATCCTTACCTTTCATAACCTGTTGGTTTTCATTGTGATGTTTTTATAATCATGAAAAATATCCTGAAGATTAATTAGAACAAACAAAATAAACCTTTTCTATATTTCTCCTTCAACAAAAGGATTAGTGTTTTCCTTATAGAATGGTTTACAAATATATGCAAGTTTTTAAAGTACGTGGCAGTATGTCTCCTCAGGGATAAGACAAGTAAAGTCTCAAAACATTCTGTGAAATTTGCTATCAATAACAGAATAATTTAGTAAAGAGATTATTAATATAAGCAAACCTAAAAGAGCTATGACTTTTAATTCTTGTACAATAACTATGATATTGTAAAATGATCCTAGTGCTCCTCTGGATTTTAAAGTATGAAAAAGGAACCAGCCCCCAAATACTCTATCCCTCATTTTTCACTGGACTTCACGTATGTTTTATAATATTTTTGAGACTAAAGTTTAACATATTTCCCATTGGCAGCTTCAGCCTTCTCACTTGAGTTCACCAGAACTATGTACTTGCTGTATATGGGACAATGCAATAAGATTGGATAAAGAGGGGTGTGAAGGTTCCAGCTGAGGACAGGAATCAACCTGCCTTCTGCCAGACACAAATATGCAGATAAGATTGAGTTCAGTTGTTCAATGCAATATGTAAATGAATGCATTTATTCCACAGTTGCTCAGTAATCTTGGGCAATGCAGGCCCCAAGATAGTTAATTGCAGATTATTATGTAAAGCATAAATTGTGGTACTCTTCCCAGAGGATAAGAAAGTTTCCATGTACGCAGTTGTATATGTGTGTAGATCTGTAAATTGTTTGATTGCTGTACAAAGTCATGGAAGGGAACCACTGAGAAAGGTTCATTGGGTACCTTGGAAGGAGAAGAATGGTGCTACATTTTATCGCTCCAGGTTGATTTATTACAGTAAAATATATTATTAGCAGGCACCTACATATAGACATAAATTAAATTTATTAAATCCTTTGCACTTAATTTTTAATTGCAGAGTAATTAAGTTCCAAATCTGGCAAACCCTGGAATGCAGTCTTATGCAGTTTGATTTTGGTGTTTTTTTATGATTTTTTGAACAATAATTTTTTTGCCCTTGGAGGATGCCTGGTTCTGCATGAACCTAGTAAAAATAGAAGAACAGAGAAGTCAAAGGGAAATTATTCCATAAAAGATAAAAGAAGTGGAAAGAAGCAAAACATTTTGTGAAAGCTTTCTCAGGTTTTCTGTTGTGTGGGCAAGTTTTGATGTCCTCTGTAAGATACGCCCGTTCATGAACTTACAAGACCAATGGAATTGAGAAGGTAGGAAACACAGTCTAGTCCACAAATTAAGTTTTCAGATCTTTATCATGACCACAGATATTTGAGATTTATGATCAACAATTTTATTAATAAATATTTATAAAAATATCAAACTTCCAAACTGTCAGTGGAGGTGTTTGAGGCCAGGTTGTATGAGGCTTTGAGCAACCTGATCTAGTGAGAGATGTAGCTGCAGGGACTAGATGATAGTTGAAGGGGCTTTGGGACTAGATGGTAGTTGAAGGTCCCTTCCAATCCAAACCATTCTGTGATTCTGTGATGTGTAAATCAAGACTAAGACCATACGTTATGCTGTTATGTGTGTGAGGTTAGTTCTTTGTTTTCTATGCTCCACACTAAAAGAAATTAGATTGTTTATAGTGCCTTGAAATTCATTTTCTAGGAACAAAGGATAAACAAAATGGGATGAAGAACAGTACAAATGAAGAAACAGAAGTTACAAGCCAACCAGCTTATGCCATAGTGGAGGATTTGAAGCAGCAGGAAAATGTGAATGATAGTTTCAGCAGTGAGAACAATTTATTGGAAACATCTGTTGGAAAGAATTCTGTACTTTCAGGTATGTCCACTTGTGCTGTACCGGTTAAACTTTAGCAATTGAGAGAATGTTCTTAATGCATCAGGAACATATGGTACTGTCAAGGGGAAAAGAATGAATGAAAAAGTAAATCTTGATTTTTTTGGAAGCAGAAAATGCCATTTCTTCCTATGAATTAACAGCAGTAGCAATTTCAAGGGCCAGATCTGCAAATTTCTTCAGTTCAAAGAGCTGCTGTAGAAGAGCAATATGTTGTCATACTTGAACTAATTAATCTGAAAGGTAAGAGCTGGTTCATAAATCAATTTGTTAGCACAGTACTGAATGGCTTAGGAGGACATGGCCCAGAAATCTGAGCATGCTATGTACAGCCTTCATGTAGATGTTTTCTCTTTTCTAGTTGTACTGATGACATTTTATCTGCTATGGGCTGACTGATTTTCTTATAACTGACCAACATCAGTGATCCTTCCTTTCCTCTTAAATAGCACTTCTAACAATTTTGTATTCTTTTTTTATTTACTGTGTGAATAAATTAGTAATTTTCAAACATTTCATATTTTAACTGAAACTATTTGTATTTTTAAATTCATATTTATATCAAATTATATGAATATATTAAATTAATATCTTATGTCAGATCTATTCATGGTAGGTTTATACTATCCAGTGAAAACATTAGATTTACATTGACAACTTCCAGTTTAAATCAAGAGTAATGTTTCTGGAGCAGTATAACTGCAGCTGCATTGGCGTTCATTCTAGATGTCTTATAATTCTGTACTGGAATTTGGTTTTGGTCCAACAAGCAATTTTTCTGTTCATTTTAAGGTTTTATATTTACAGAGCATCAAACAACCTTTGTCATTTACATCACATGCTCAGAAGTACATTTTCTAGTACAAATTTTTAGAAATTGTTATGGCCTGTTGTTCATATGGACCCACTTTTAAAAACATGCCTTGGGAGTTGATTGCGAGCAACAGCAATTATCAGCAACAAGTCCCAGACATAGCTGGGAACCAATGATTCAAACATATGCTGCATGATTAAGGAACCATTCATATGTGTTACAAGTTCAGATGGAGCTCAGACAATAGTTACAACTGAGATAAATCCTGCCTGAAATGATTTTAGTGGGCTTACTCAGCCAAAGGAGTAAGACAGCTAAGGCTGCTCTTTTTTTATCAAACATGAATAAATAAGAAAAAAAAAATTGGCTCTAAAAACTGCAGCTTTTCAGTGTGCAACAGTAGTAGCCTATTTCTCATTTAGCATGATATTAACAGCATATCACAATGTTTTGTAGCAAGTAGTGAATTATTAACTACAGCAAAAATATCATCTTGGTTTTCCTGGATTAGAACATAATTTGGAAGTACAAAGAAGAGGTGCCAAATATTTAATGATGATCCGACTTTTATCCTCACTCTTTCAATCCTTTCAGGGCAAGGCTAAGGCTCTTAATTACAGCCTCATTGAAAGCAGGTTGCTGTTAGCCTGACGTTTTATCTGACTCTTACCAGGTTGAGGGTTACAGATAGCCAGATCTATTCACTATTAACTAGCCTGCCACAGGCTAATTCTAGCCTGAAAACTGTGATCTGCTCAACACTGAACTGTGCTTAAATTTAAAAGACAGTGGGTATTAGTAGTTTGTGCAGTTGAGTGTTCAGAGAAATGGTGTTAAGGGTGTACATAGTATGTGCATTCTTACAGTTTGGTTCAGGTTGACTTCAGTCTGGTGTGGACTGTATGCCTGCAGGTGGCTGGAACATATCTAATTTCATTTCAGCCGGCAGGAGTTCATTTCTTCTGATCCAAACCAGCTCTGTGATATGAACCAGAGTAGTATAACTGGGAACAATTGACAGGTTCACTGTAAGCATGTGCTTTGAAGTTACACTAAGCTGTCAGCATAGATGCAATGTACCAAGGGCTGCCAGGAGACGGTGCTGGATGAAGATGGCTTTAGAGGGACTGGCTCACATTGAGCCATCCTGAAGTGCAGTATGCTTTGATATCTATGCACTTGTACACACAGACTTAACTGCACTCAAATCCTTTTTCCATTTCCATACTTTCTGGTGATCTCATAAGACTGTATTTTCAGACCAGGCAGCTGAAAATACAACTGGAGCCCAGATTCTACTTCCAAGTAGGCTGGGAACCCACTTAATTTGCAATTTAATGCTGTCAAGTGTTGTCAGTTTTGCAGCACACTCCCACCATTCCCTCATCTATGGAGAAGGACAATTTTCAAGGAGGGCATGTTCCAGGGAGAAAGAAGATTTTTTTCAAGCCACTTAGAATTACTGCAGTGTGCATTGTATCTAAAGTGTTCTCTTACTGGAGTAGCTTAGGCAGAGGGAGTGTGAAGGTATGAGAGCATTAGGGTCATAAAGATGAAATAGAAATAGATTGCTTAGGCTAAGTGGAAACTAGAAACATATTGTGAATGCAACAACACAGGTAAGAAATTGCACACACAAAAACCAACACAAAAGCAGTAGCTTTGCAGGGTCAGAAGTGAAACACTTGAATTAAGGCCACAGTTACCTGTGTAAACAGCAATTTAAATAAATAGCAGGTCTTCAGGTTTTTCAAGGCCTGATTCATAAAAAAAGGTTGACTGGAACAAGTAATGACAGAACACTGTGATTAACTGGAGATTTCAGTAATGTCTCACAAAATATCTCTTAATTTTTCAGATAGAAAAGCTGCCCATTGATTTGAAAGTAGGACAAATTTTAATAGCCTCTTTATATTTAGTCCTCCATTTATATTTTCCAGTGTCTGACACTTATTCTGTATATAATGTAGCACAGGACAGGAAAGAAAGACTTCTTTAATCTTGCATAGATCCTTTCCCCTTTTTTTTCTTTTTTTTTTTCCCATTGCAGTCTCTTGTCTATTCTTCCTTAGTGCAAAGTGGCTGAAAATCTTCCTTTGGAATATGCTGCATTACAATGTGCAAGTAGCACTTTTAAGGGAAGACTAGTGAAAGTGGTGAGAACAGCTGTTGGAATAATAACTCATCTTCACTACTTCAGAAAGTGTTACTGTTGTATTTATTTATTTATTTTAAAAGAATTCAAGAAAGTTGCCATAGTTTACAATGACAACATTATTCACCTTTCATTTGGAAGATGAGTATTTTACATTGTACTTCACCACTGACATTTTCTGTTGAGATATTATTTTGTAGGTGTCCTGGGTTCAGCAGTAGCAGTCATTTTTTCTCCTTCTTAGTAGCTGGTGCAGTGCTGTGGTTTTGACTTTCAGCCTGGGAACAGCGCTGATAACACTGATGTTTTTAGTTGTTGCTCGGTAATGTTTACTCTGACCAAGATCTTTCTGAGTCTCATGCTCTGCCAGGGAGGAGGAGAAGCTGGGAGGAAGCAGAGACAGGACACCTGACCCAAACTAACCAAAGAGATATTACATACCACAGCACATCATGCCCACTATATAAACTGGGGGCAGTTGCCCAGAAGGGTGAGATCACTGCCTGGGTCAGGCTGGGTACCGGTCGGCAGGTGGTGAGCGGTTGTATTCTCTTCCCTTGTTACTTCCCTTTTCATTATTATTATTGGTGATAGCAGCAGTGGTTTGTGTTATACCTTAGTTACTGGGCTGTTCTCATCTCAACCCATGGGAGTTACATTCTTTCGATTCTCCTTGAGTGAGCAAGTGGCTGTGTGGTTCTGAGTTACCAGCGGGACTTAAACCATGACAGTAGTGCATGCTGAACATTGTAACTCAGATAATTATGTAAAAAAGACTTTGTAAGTGCATATCATCTGCTGCACATACATCTTTCAATGTGCCATTTTAGATGGGAGGCCACGTGGAGTAGATACATAAAATTTTAATGAATTCCTCTCTTTCCTATCCACATGGATTCCTAGAAAGTGAAACAAGAGATTGCAGTTCTTCGTAGTTTGAATTCCCACTACTGTTACTTAGTAAGTTGTTGCAGGTCTTTCAACATAGATTGATTATAGCTGGTGAAGTTTTCTTCAGTTTTCCAGGACAATGCTGTCTTTTAATGTGATACTAAATGCATAAAAGGGAAATGTTATATAAATCATGATTCTGATGAGAATATATTTTGATTGCATTGATTTCTAGGAGACAAGGGTTTTAATTTAGGTAGATCTTATCTCTAACCTGAGCTTCCCCTGTTTGAGCTTAAACCCATTCCCCTGTGTCCTATTGCTACAGTACCCAATGAAGGGTCCCTCCCCAGTATCCTTATAGGCCCCCTTCAGATACTGGAAGGCTGCTATGAGGTCTCCACGCAGCCTTCTCTTCTCCAGGCTGAACAGCCCCAACTGTCTCAGCCTGTCTTTGTATGGGAGGAGCTCCAGCCCCCTGATCATCCTTATGGCCCTCCTCTGGACTTGCTCCGACAGTTCTGTGTCCTTCTTATGTTGAAGACACCGGAACTGCACACAGTACTCCAAGTAGGGTCTCACAAGGGGAGAGTAGAGGGGTAGAATCACCTGTTGGTCACTGTCAAAACACCAGCTACTAAAGAGAAGAAAAACTGACTGCAACTGCTGAACCCAGGACAGTCACACTGCTTTTGATGCAGCGCAGTATACAACTTTCTGTATGCACTATAAGCTCAGTTGCAGCGTGCTGCATGGAAGCTGACAGTGTAGGAAGGGGCAGACTTTTCCAGAAGAACTGTGTATCTCTTTAGATACTAAAAGGACTGAGTTTTGGGAAATCCAGCTATGCAAGTTACACTTGAAAAGTCAGTGTAATATATTGATTGTCCAGCAGAGGGAGAGCTTAACATTAGAATGTGTACAGTAAACCTGCCAGATTTCTGTGGCAGTGTCCTAGTATTCTCATGGGTGTAAAGGAATTGTCAGTCTCTGATTTTACTTATAAACACTTTGGAAAATTTGATAATTCCTTTCTGCTTTTTTATGTTACATGAAGAAACCCTTAACAGAAAAATAAATCACAGTTATTTTGATTTTTCTTCAACTACAGATGTAACTCATGTGGCTTACAGGGAGTAGAAGACAATGTCTTCAGTTTTCCAGCAGCACAGTGTATCCAGTAGACTAACATTTTTTTCTTTTTTTCTTTTTTTCTTTTTTTTTTTATTTTTTTTTTTTTTGGGGGGGTGTGGTGTGGGGGTGAGAGTGGTGAGTGGGAACACGCTTTTCTGCTGAAAGCTTGTCAACAGAGAGTTGTTCAGCCTCTTATGCCAGCTGGTCTATATCCAGCTTCCAATCCTGCCTCCTACTTAGATCATTAGCCCCTTTAGCCAGGGCTGNTTTTTTTGGGGGGGTGAGGATGTTGATTCTTCACTCCTCTGAAAAGTTACAGTAAAACAGGACTAGAGGGGATCATGCAGTTGGTCATGTCTGGACCCTTGCTTTCAAGCAAACAGAACATAGATGCCTGAAAAAATCAATCATGACCCACGTTGCCTTACCTCTTCTGTTTTGTTTTGTCATCTTCCCATCCATATTTTCTTCTATAAGAAAATTAATCATATTGTTCCCAATTATTTTTTTAACTGAGATAAAATTTAATAAAAGTAGTTATAGTTCAGACATCTTTGCCAGACATTTGTCTAGCTTAACAACTTGGGGAGAAAGCAAACAATATGCTTTTGCTGGTTATATTTGTGTAACACATTACTACATTTGTTTTTGCTTTTCTTTTAAGAGTCAGATGTCTCTACAGGAGTTGGAAGTGTCAGTAACTTGAATGAAAACCTGGGACAGAGCCGCACAAGCAGTGATTCAGGTATGTTTCCCTTTTGTTATGTAGTAATTGCAAAAGAAATATAGAACAAAAATCAAAAGAAGGCTTTCACTGAACTCTAATTCACAGTATTTAGATGCCAGACTTCCTCTTATTTTGTTGGGAAATAGATGCCATTTTTATGGGTCTGGACTTAACTGAGATTGTCTGAATAAGCCTCTAGGCATCATCATTGTAGAAAATGGTCACTGATGCAGAACGATAGAAACATACAGACTACAAGGGACTTTCTGGAGTCATCCAGTGCAGTCGGCTGTACAGATACCAATAATGCTGCCACATATATGTGCTTCTTTTTCTCTTAGAGAGGAGCTGGACTGTAGCTGGCACCCACATAGGGTGGGAGGAAATAGGACAATGCTTTAGAGGCATCTAAGAGTGAGGAGAAGCATTTCCATTGTACTTTCAGAACAGCAATGAAAGTCCACTTTGGACCCAAGTAGTTTAGTAGCCATGTTTGTAAAAGCAACCTAATCAGTGGAAGTTTCTATCTGAAGACCTTTGCAAATCTCACATTTAAACATATTGTGCAAGTTCTCAATATAGTTTGAAACTAATGTTGGGCTGTGTTTACATAATACTTTGCATAGGGTTACAAAGTTGCTATAAATGTATATATGAACACCCTGAGCCAAATTAAATACTGCTGCTGTAAAAGACATCCCAGTTTTAGTTCTTTTTTTCAGTCTTAGACTCAGCAGGCAGGACAAGATTTACAGCTGTCCACCATGGCGAACAGCCTGTGCATGCCTACGCAGAATTCAGGAGGAACCACTTACCTTTTGGAACTTAGCCTTTTTAAAGTTTGTGCTGGGACTCTCTTGTACAAGGGCTAGAAGCAATCTGAATATCTTTCAGGCCATCTTTGCCTAATAATGCTAGTATTAGATCAGTGAAGTCAATGTAAATATTATATATTATATGAGTGCAAAATGTTTATTGTTAATGATTTTAAAATGGTTTCAAGCTTTTAAAATATTAAAATCCACATATTTTTTAAGTACACAGAAAATTCAAGATACATGAAACCTAAACTGCAACCCTCTAGCTAGGATTTTAGTCTTTATCTGTTGCTAACTCTGAAGACTATACTTTGTACTTCTGCCTCAACTGATGAATCATCAGTCACATTGTATTTATTTCCTTACTGTGTCACATGAAATGTCTGAGCACAGAAGTTTCTGTTCTGTGGACAGTCACACTATATTGGTCAGGCTGACAGAGGCTACTGGTATAAGGCAGCACATAAGTATGTATGGCTTGATCCTTTAAGATTCCTGCAAAACTCAGTAAACTGAGCATTGCCTATGTCCAGTAGTCCAGTAGTCCAGCAGTCCAGCAGTCCAGCAGTCCAGCAGCAAAAAAAAGAAACTTCACTACATTTATGTGAAGAAAGTAAAATAGATTCCCCCCCCCCCCATGTTTATTCACTATCTCTTCTGTTGTTTGCATGTGGGCTTTAAAAATAACTAGTTAAAAAAAAATCATGCTTTTTAATTATGCCTGGTAAACTCAGTGGGAGCAACTATGAGAAAAAAGCTAAGTAGGTACAGATGGACTTTGTGATATTTATGGATTTTATAATTTAAAATTTTGCAGTAAGGCTGTTCTGTTAACCGAAATGTTTGGATAGTGTCTTAATGCACTGACATGATTTGGATTTTAATGCAAAGAATCGTGGATTTAGTTGGAGTCTTCTGTGCAAGGATTATTTTGCATAAAGAAAAATGATGGAATTACAACAATAGAAGAATAATTATCATGCTTCTTTTATCCCAGACAGGCAATTCATATGAGCCTTATACAAAGGCAGACAACTTCTCTAAAGTTATACTGTGCACAATGAAAGTTCTTTAATGGAATCATATCCTGTGAAAAGATTCCTGTATTAGCCTTTCTCTAAACAGGGGCTGAGAAAGCTAGGAGAGAGCTAAGTTAAACATTTTTTAGGCCTGGACGGTTAATTGAGGATGTTAAGGAGCTGAAATTTAACTAAACAGATGGGTGATGAAGTGCTAGTTTCGGTATGATTGAACTATTGAATTTAGCCAACCGGAAAGCAAACAACGTTCTTCCTCAAAAGAGAGTACTAGAAGTCAGATAAGTAACATCAAGTACTCTCTGGTGTGAATTTCCTTGTGTTCCAGGTAGAAGTGCACTCACAGTAAAAGGCAAAACAAGCAAAAAACACTTAAGAGTGGCATTCAGATGTTTCCATCAGCAGTATTTTATCAAGCTTCATTACTTTTTGTTAGTTTAATTTTATTTAATGGAATCAGGGACACTAGAAAGATACACTTGTTTTGTGTGTAATGTATCAGTGATAATAAAATCCTCATGATTCTTCACTTAAGGATATCATCAGGAAATGAAACTGTAGGGTTTTCTCCCTCATTTTTAGTCTCATAGAATGAATTTGTGCCTTTTCTTCACTGAGAACAGTTAATCCTCGGAGGGTGATGTAAATATATCTGCAGGAGAAAAAAAGCCCCAAACTCCTTTAAAATAAATCCTTCTGATATTCATATATACTACTTCTGACTTCCTAAATATTTGTAAACTCATGAGATCTTATAGCCTGAAATAATGCAATAGTATTTTCTACTTTTAACTTTTGAACTTTGTTTGTTTCACCTGTGAGCCATAGATTTAACTCTCTGCCACTGCATTTTGTATGATACATGGAAGGTTTGGGCCTTCATGTGACGAATGCATATGGCTTTTTAGCAAACAGCTCAATTGCATTATGTGTGAGTCAGTCTGGAAGCAGAGCAATCTACCATGAATAGGTGTGATACATTCTGCAGTTAGCTCTATCTTGTATGGGCAATTGAATTTTCTTATCTGTTTGATCTTTATACTTTGTAACTCCATCATTTTTTAAGTGGTCCCTATCTCTCTCTCTTTCATCCTCTGGGAAGTATTTAAAAAGGTGGGTCACAATCAAATAAATTTCAGTACTGATGAAAGAGAATGTTGCATAAGTTTGTCTGGATTATAAATGCTGCAGCTCTGAACACAATCTTTGTTGGTCCCAGTGCTACTGAACTGTATCATTTGAATTCATACATGATAATAGTTATGTCAACATAGATGGTTGAAGATGTACGGTGGCTTATGCCGCCTACCCTGGTTGGTGACTGAACGTAAGCAGTTCTGATTCAGAATTGCACAGGTCCACAGATCAGTATTGCGTATGATAATATTCACTATTTATTCAGAAGATGTTTATGAGAGAAAATTAATAATTTTCCCTTTGACATTTGTTGAATAATCTGGTAAATGTTCTATGTCTCTTGTTTGTTACTTATATTTCTTTGTACCCTTAGATGAAGAGGAGAGCAGAGCTTCACCTGAGCCAGATCTGGTCCTGAGAGACTACCAGATGGAAGTTGCAAAGCCAGCACTGAATGGGGAGAATATCATAATATGTCTCCCTACAGGCAGTGGTAAAACCAGAGTGGCTGTTTACATTACCAAAGATCATTTGGATAAAAAGAAAAGGGCATCAGAGCCTGGAAAAGCTATAGTCCTTGTTAATAAGGTATGTTTGTCCATTTCTAAAAAAATAGTATTTTTTTAAACCTCATACACTGTTAATATAGAACCTGTAAAATTAATATAAGCACATATCTTGGCTTCTCCAGTTGTGGCTATGTTCAAAGGCATACAGCTCTAGGCTGTCATCTCCATTGCACCGTCATCACTGTGCAAGCATGATTGATTTTAGTTTACCCCAGTGCAAATGCAAATTTAGATTTTCCCTAATAACCGCATTATTGGAAAAAGTACAATTTCATGTTAGAATGAATAGAACTGAAATAATCTTTTAAAAAATAAAAATATTTTTCACGTTGTGTGTTTGGATTTGGTAGTGAAGGCCATCTAATGAGTCTCACAGTAGTTAAGGAATATTCTGTCAAATTTTCTGCTAATTACTGTAATTTTTACAGTTAAATTTAGTGCATATAGTATAAAGTAATATTCTGTTGTAACACTGAAATACGGAAATACATTTATTTTAAAATCTTATGAAACCAATAAAAGGTATGGATATCCTTTTGTAAGAATAAAATTGATAGCATGTTACATGTTTGACTTAAGAGCCAGAGCATTCGTGATTTGTTTATTCTTTCTAAGGCACAGTCAAGCCAAAGCTCTTGGACAAAAACGTTTTGTAAGAGCAGTTGCAGAGGAGGGATTGCTTTGAAAATTTTGAATGCTTGGTTTTGTTTTTCTATGTTTGCAGGTTTTTTAATCCTACCCTCCAAAGGATAAAAGGGATGTTTGCTTTTTTAGCAAAGTATATTTTGTGCAAAATGTGTGTTCACCTAACAGCATGTCTGGCAAACAGGCATTTAGTTTTTAATGCTATATATGCTCTGATTTAAATCCTTTGGAAACTTTTATTCAGGTACCATTGGTAGAACAGCATTTACGAAAGGAGTTTAGTCCCTTCCTGAAGCGCTGGTATCACATTATTGGTTTAAGTGGTGATTCTCAGCTGAAAATCTCATTTCCTGAAGTTGTCAGAAGAAATGATGTCATCATCTGTACAGCACAGATCCTTGAGAATTCACTGCTGAATGCAGACAAAGAGGATGAAGAAGGTGTCCACTTATCAGGCAAGCTTTTAGTTCTGAAATATTTACAGAAGGGCTAAAAGTATGTCTGTATTCTAGAAAATACTGGATTTACAAAAGAAGTACTTGCCTTAGTGTTACAAAAAGCAGCAGAGAAACCTGAGGGATCACTCTGTGTCAGTGCCTAGAGCTGACTGGAGTATTGCTTGATCCAAACTAATACATACAGAGCTGCTTGGGTACCCCAGAATTGTCTCCCCTTCTTCAGATTGCTTTTTTGTTATCCTAGGCAGAGCACCAGAGGTTTTCTTATACTCACTTCCTTTCCACTGCACCTAAATTAATAAACCTGCCCAAATCTGAATCATTTGGGAATGCTGTATAGAGGCACCTGAACATTTCTACAGGAAATGCTGACCTGATCACAATTGGGCTGAGTCCCAACCAGCTTGTGTAATGAAGTGGTTTTTTGAATGGGTTTCACACCTTGAAGTTCCCTTCACAAGGAGCTATATTTTCTCCAGAACAGACGACTCTGCAAACAGGGCCATGTTTCCTTGCTGTTACACCTATGCTAGAAAGTTCAGCTGGACTAAAGCCAAGCAAGCCTGAACAGAGGCAGCTCCATTATGGCTATGATTTTGTTAACTCACAGCCTATATAAACCATCCTAATTAGTTATAAAGTTCTTATTCCTAATTTCTGTTCATGCTTTTTTCATCTGTTTTTACAGAGGTCTGCATATATATAACATGAAATTCCACCCGCAATGAAATGGAGGAGACTCTCTTAGTTGTGTTTTACCAAATGTTCAATCTCTTCACTAAGTGCTGAAGTCACTGTGTGGACTTTCCGAAAGCTGTGTATCATTTCTTAGTAGAAGCACATCTCTCCTGGTGGGTTAGGTTCTTCCTGAGTGGTAATAGGAGTATGCATTGCAAAGATAATGGTCAAGATCAAAGGGAGTAATTTTATGTTGGCAAAATAACTGAGTAACTGCCAGCACTGCTTCTGAAGTCTTGTAAAAGTAGAAATCTTATAAATAGAAATGTAGGTTTGTAACCACATCACTACAGTCCAACTGCCTTCCTGAACCACCTGTGCAAAGAAAATGAAATTTCCTCAGTGACATGGTGCACTAGTTTGTTTTCCTAGTTATAATTGTTGGTTTAGCCTGTTCCGCTGTTCAGTTTCCACCTTTAGGTTCTTCAGAGGTGAAGTTACATGATATTTTCTCCAGCAGAAACATCAACTGGGAATGTTGTAGCTCTATATTAATTTCCAACATCTGCTGCCAGTTTTTGCAAACTCATTGGTAGAGATACAATTTGAGCACACTAACGTGTAACCAAGACCATGGAAATTATCAGGATTAAAAAAGAAAACAGGAAAAAAAAGAAAAGAGAGTTTAACCTCGATCATTGCAGTGATCTGCTTTACAATCATTTCTGCAAACATTTGTTGAATTGTAGGAAACAGAATCAAATTAGTTACTGGCCAGCTATGGGAAGAGTGAGAGCTCCATAAACCAGTTTTGCTGTTCAAGAAACAGAGAAATATTCATAAGTGTGTCAGATCAGGTAACCTTAAAATACATGTCACTGGCTGCATATGCGGGTAGAATTGGGGAAAAAAAAAAAAAAAAAAAAAAATGTTTTTTTTTTTTTAAAAAAATAAAAA
>NDXB01014776.1:46404-60226 GCA_002631895.1 Agapornis roseicollis
AAAAAAAAAAAAAAAAAAAAAAAGGGTTTTTTATATTTGTAAGAAATCGAAAACAAATGAAAAATAATCTTAATTTTCCTTTTCATATAGTACTTTACTTGTTGAATGTAAATATGATCTGACTAAAAGCACATAATACCTGGCTGAATCTTCATCAGTTTCCTCCACTACAAAAGAAAGATGATTGGTAGTACTCCCACCCTCTGTTTTGTTCTTTCCAGTGACAGATTCATAAAGCAATATAAATCTTTTCATTGAACAGGAATATGGAGGAAATCTCTGTGTTGCTATAAAATAGAAGCATATTTTGATCAGGACAGGTCTTTCTAGAATGTCTGAAAGGTTCTAACATGTTAGGTATCTTCTCATAAACAAACAGTATGTAGTTGGTCAGATGCAGTTGTAGATACAAAAGATAGGATTTAGTTAAACTGTGATATGTTCTTACCACTGTTTATTAAAAATATCTTTCTGAAATTCGATTTACCATCAGATTGTTTTTGCAAAAATAGAAAAGCTTTTTGCTCTTCATGAAATGTGAAACTACTTGACATATAAGCACTGCAGCAAAACATCCAAAGTCTGTTAAATATATGCAACCTCCATCCATGCCTTCCTCCAGCACTACTGATTTCCTAGTAAGTTAGGGCTCAAACAAACCAATGGGTTATCTTCAACAGTCTCTTTACCTGTAACCTGATATAGTCACACAAATTCTACATTTAAAGAATAATTTGGGGCTAATTTTTTTGAGTTTTGTTTTGTTGGTTTTTTCCAGATTTTTCACTCATCATTATTGATGAGTGTCATCACACTCAAAAGGAAGGTGTCTACAACAATATAATGCGACGTTACTTAAAAGAAAAAAAGAAGAACAGAAAGTTGGCAAAAGAAAACAAACCGCTGATCCCACAGCCTCAGATTCTGGGACTTACAGCCTCACCTGGTGTAGGAGGTGCAACATCCTATTCCAAAGCTGAAGAACATATTCTGAAAGTAAATAGCTCTCACACTACAAACCATGAAAGGGATTGTCTTGTTCAAGTAAAACTTTTAAAGTCAGTGTTAGTCTCCAAATATATAAGCTGATTTATCTTTTTCATGTGTACATGGGAGTTCAGCTCACACTATACAGCAAATTGATCCACTACAAACTAATGAAAATCAATGTGTAAATAAAGATTACTTTACAAGGACATAGGATTATTGGAAAGGAAAGTAAAAAGACTGTCTCACTTAAAAAAATATTCTCAAGATCAGAGGTAAGAAATGCAAAATAATGTGAGGTTTTTAGTTAATAAAATCTGATTTTTCCACTGATGGATTAGGATTTGCTGTGTATCCCTAAATCCTAGAGAGAACACACTGTTTTATATCTGTATATCTAGTGTGACTAAACTGGGCTTTGGCTACAAGAGAGTGAAAAACAAATCTGAATACTTAAGCAAGCAGAAACCACTTGTGAGATACAAGTAGTATACAAATATGTTTCTTTACAGCAGTTAGTTGCTCACTGAGAAGGGAGTATTGTGTACTTAAAGAAACCATTTTACTTGAAATTCAATGGATTTATGTTAGTAATACAAAAGTAGAGTTTAGCCCAGTACTTCAGTGAAAGCTCCTGACTAGCAGATTGCACAAGAACAGAATGTGATATTGAATAAGTAGGTCTGTAAGAAGCTTTTAGGTTCTATGGGTGTAGATAGAATTGTGAGGTATTTTGAGACAAAAACTTTCTGGCAATGGAAAAAGCAGAGAATTCCTTTTCATCATCTCTGAAATCTCAATGATCGGATATTGAGTTTTGTATTGAAAGAAATTTAATCTGAATACACAAGCTCAAATAGGTAACTATTGCTGAAGACATTAAAAGGTTGCCTTCCAGACTTCCTTTCCTGTTTCCTCTGCTCATAACAATTTTAAGGTTTCCTGTTATTGCTTTAGACATAGTGACAGAAAATGTATGTATTTACTTCTTGTAAGAGATCAAAAGCAAGAGAAGTCCAGTTTAGTTGTGCAGTTAGCAAAAACATTTCGTCCGTCTTTTCCAAGAAGGATAATTCAAAATTATTTTCCAATCTCCTGACCAGCTCTTACATTTACAATTACTAACATTTTGTTTTTATTTTTCACTACTGATTGTATTTGTTTTCTACTCCAAAATCTGCTCTTCCAAAGTGTTGATGGCAAGGTTTCTTTTTCAAAATACCTGGCTTGTACCCTTGTCTATAAGCTTTTTTCCCATGTGAAAGGATCACTTCTGGCCTAAAAAGTGACCTGTTCAGCTTATCTCAAATGCTTTTCAAAGACTTGGCCTTTTTTATGATGGTAGGGTTTGAATCCGATTTTTGTAGGAAGAAAATAAAGTTATATAAACTGCAGTATTTAAATGAGAAGCTCTGCTGCATTAATTCATTAGATGTTTTAGTAGTTTTCATTAAATGTTAGAAGAAATAACATTGTGTTTTCTCTCAGATCTGTGCCAATCTTGATGCATGTAGAATCATGACTGTTGAGAAGCACGCCTCCCAGCTGAAGAATCAGGTGAAGGAACCTTTTAAGAAGACTGTGATTGCAGATGACAAAAAAAGGGTATGTGTTTTTTTTTTTTTCAAACAAATCACCGTTCTGTTGCCCTTTAAAAGTATGTTTTAAAGTATTAAAAACTTTTGGCTAATGCACTTTTCCTATAGATTAATGGTGCTAATAGTGCTAATTTTAACATGTGTATTTATCTGCTGCTTTCTTCTGTATGGCAAAGTTTTGTTTTTAAGGTATCTGGTCAAAAGGCTTTCTGAACCATAGTCGAAATGCTTGCATTGGAGTAATATTACATTCATACACACACACAAAAAAAAGTTGTTTCACAGTATCATCTTTGTAATATTCAGAACTATTTATTTCCATAACTCTGAGTACACACAACAATCTTAGGTTTAACATTTTAAAAAATTACTCTGTGTGGTACTAATGAGTGGTTTTGTTGCCAGAAGATGCTTACTTACTCTAGTAATCAATGTATTTTTAGGATCCATTTAGAGAGAGAATAACTGAGATCATGACAGAGATTCAAAACTATTGCGAGCTTCATCCAAAATCTGAGTTTGGAACTCAGCCATATGAACAGTGGGTGATCAGAGAAGAGAAAAAAGGTAACTGCATTGCAAAAATATCCCAGCTCTGGATTTCTTTGGGCCATCCTATGCACAGGCGTGTCTTTGTATTTTTTGTTCACTTTTAGCTGCAAAAGAAGAAAAACGCAAGGAACGTGTCTGTGCAGAACACCTGAAGAAATATAATGATGCTCTCCAGATAAATGATACCATCCGAATGGTAGATGCATACAATCACCTGAATAACTTTTATAAGGATGAGAAAAGTAAGAAAGCAGTAAGGAGTGATGATGATGATGATGCACCAGCAGTATCAAAACAGGATGAAACAGATTTATTTCTAATAGGTTTATTTCACGGTAAGTTAGACATACACCGAGATATTTAACATTTGAAATCCAAAGATTATGCATTAACATGATTTTCATGGGTCCATTAATTATTACATCCTAGAGGTTGCCACGTTGTTTATTGTAACAGTATCTGATGTTCCAGTTTATACAGTATGGAGTATGCTAAACAATAAGTGTGATCATATCCCAGCATGTAATAGTTCTTCAGCTTTGGCCCAAGGGCACTTTATTTTTGCTGAAAGAGTATTTGCTGATCATAGAGTAAAAACTATTCTCTGCTTTTCTCCAGTAAAGTGTCCCTGAGGACACTCTGGAAGATGCGTCAAACATGTATTACAGTAGACACTCTAGAGGGGCAAAATGTTGAGTAAATGAATATAAAAGTAATGAAATGACACCTTTTATCCAGTCCTTCCTGGCAAGCTTTGTTTGTCTGTATACTAAGAAATGTGTAAGTTTCAGGTAAACAGCAATTAGTGAGAGAATTAAACAGAGGATTAAATTGCAGAGATCAAAATGAGTTGCTCTTTGTTCATACCATTCAGACCTCTGAACTAGGATTCATTTATTCCTTCACACAGTAATCTTTTTTTGCCTCTGTTTTTCCCCTTACTGCATTTTCAAGGAGGAAGAAGTAGACAAGTTTGCTCCCCTTCCCCACAACTCCAGGACAGTACAAAGGAAAATAGATTTTACTATAGCATGTACCCCAGCTTCATGTATCCTATGAACTACAAATTTAGAATCCCATTGTTAAAAAAATCAAAAAATGTTAAAAAAAATCTTTCAGAAAAATAGATAGATTAAATAATATCATTGTGGTTTTTAATGACTCTTCATACTTGTCTTAAGCTAGAAAATTAATTCTATCCCAGCTGAAACCAGGACATTAGATTGCTTTCATTTTTGTAAGTAAATGAAATTCGAAGAACCTGATACTGAAAATTATTTTTTTTTTTATTTTTTATTTTACCACTAAAGATGCCAGGAGTAGTTTTTTAGAATATCTAAAACTTCTCTTTCCAGCTTTAGAGTGGAGTTAATCTTTGGTGATAAACTCACTGCAGCCCTTGGTATGTTTAACTAGGGGGCATCATGGGAATTTGTTACATCTGCCTACTTTTTCTATGTATTTGTATGTTTGATTACATTCTAAAATATGGTAAGAATGTAGTTAAAAAGCCACTGCCTAAGTGGCGTAGTAATTCGTGATACATTGACTAGCACTGCACTGGGACTACTACACATTCCACTTAGACCAGGTTGCTCAAAGCTCCATCCAACCTGGCCTTGAACACTTCCAACAGTTTCTCTGGGCAACCTGTTCCAGTAACTTACTACCCTCACAGTAAAGAATGTGTTTGTAATACCTAACCTAAATCTACCCTCCTTCAGGTTGAAGCCATCATTCATTTATCATTTCACTGAGCATATTGAAATGTCTTTAAAATGTGCAATGGTGTCTATTACATTGCATGTTTCCAGTGAGGATTCCCACTTCAGTGAATGTCCCAAGGAGAATTTATGTCTAAATGTATAAAAACATTATCAGCTCTGAGGGCTATGCATATTAATCTGTTTCCCCTTCAAAAACTTCCTGTTACTTTAAAACTGCTTTGCAGAAATTATAAGCTGTGATTTACCTGTTTAATACAGTACACATAACTCTGTGCCACTTCCAGTGTGTAGACAGTGTTTTTTTCTTTTGCTTATTTTTACCACGAAATATAGATCAAGTGTATGTTTAAAAGTTAATGGTGATTTATTTTGATCAATCGGGGTATTTTTAATAAATGTAAACATATGTGGGAAATTTTTTTTTTTCTAGAGCTGTTATTTTACATGGTTACTTTTCTTTACTTTATGTCTGCTATTTTTAAAGCAAAAAAGAAACAGCTGAAAGAGTTGGCTAGAATGCCAGAATATGAAAATGAGAAGCTAACACAGTTGCGAAACACTTTAATGGAGGAGTTCACGAAGACTGAGGCACCTAGAGGAATTATTTTCACAAAGACCCGGCTAAGTGCCTTTGCTTTATTCCAGTGGATTAAGGATAACCCAAAATTTGAAGAAGTGGGAATTAAGGCCCATTATCTTATTGGTGCTGGACATAACAGTGAAATGAAACCCATGACTCAGGTACAGAACTATGCACTATAGCATTAAAATCTTGTACATGATTTGAGAAAAGAACTTAGTTTAGTACTAGAAAGGAAACCGAGGTTTGGAACCCTGGAGAGCTCTGGTTTCATACCTGCCAGCAGTTTACTTTCATAAGCTTCAGGATAAATGTCAGAACAATGTCAGAACAGTTCTCTTCGTACAACAAACAAGTTTTTTGGTTTTGGATCCTATGGCAATAGGAGTAACAGACAGCCATTTCTTAGAGGAGTATGTAGTCAAAAAGGATAGGAACTGTAATGAGGCATGGGAAGAAGTGAACAAAATTACAGTAGCAAAAATGCAATAGCTAAATGAGATTATATTTACCAAGACAACAGTAATTCAATTTATATTTAGTCCCTACATTGAAAAAAATTACAATGTTGATTGTGCCTGTCTTTTTCTGATACCATCCCTTCATCAACTTACACTGGTTTATATGCATGCTTTACACTGACACATAATCATTGAAAGAGTACTTGCTAAAATTTTCCATGAAAATATCCCAATTGATCACTCAACAGTCTATCTAGTACCATTGTATTGACTTCATTTACAATATCTCTGTGATAATTTCTACCTCCAGATTAAACATTTCTAAAACAAAATATGTCAGTATCCTAAAGCCTCTTTACTATTCTGCTTTTCACTGCACATAAAATTGCAACCTCAGCATTTAAGCAAAAATGGTGTGGTTTACTGCTGGTCAATTTCCTTCAGTTGTTCTCAGTTCAAAAAAGAGTTAAGAATTGTTCTCTCAAAGTTTCTTGTTTTCTGTTAAAATTTTATACTTAATTTGTGCACTACATTGCATAAACAAAACCGTAGTCTGTACATTTTAAAACTGAATATAGCAAACAGGAAGTTCCTGTCCTATGCTCAAGTGTCTTTGAAATATCCAACTAATTCAGAAGTCTGTGTTTTGGATGCTTTGTTTTTCAAGTGTATAATTTTCTGTGCTTCTTGTGCTGCCCAGATTACCCAAATTACAGTCCCCATTTATTACAGGGAATTTTAAGTACTTTGGAACTTGACTTGAAAATGCTGAAGTCTATACTTCAAACTGAAATTACTGACTTGTTAGAAATCCAGAACCTCTGAATAATTACTTAAAGAATTCAAAAACGACAGAGCAACTACATTATTAAAACTCCTAGTGCCTATGAAATAGGATACAAATCTCCAACCTTTGTTACCTTAGAAAGATTGACTTCTGCTCCCTTATCCGTCAAAACAGGCACTGAACACCTATTATATTCATAAGAACTCTGTGTTTGTGATCTTGAAAGATTCTTAAATGCAGTTGTTGAAGCCACTCCACTATGAAGTGGTTGACCTATATTCCTTAAACCTCTTAATTAGAATAATTAGAATAAACTGATGGCAGAAACTAAACCTGAAAGTTAATGTATTGAGTTTTAGTTTGTTTTTTTCATGTACAGAATGAGCAACGGGAAGTTATTGATAAATTCCGAGCTGGAAATTTGAATTTACTTATTGCTACTACTGTAGCTGAGGAAGGCCTAGACATCAAAGAGTGTAACATTGTTATTCGCTATGGCCTTGTCACCAATGAAATTGCTATGGTGCAGGTATGAGTTTACAGATAACTTCTTTTTTCAAAGTGCTTTTCTGCTTGGCATATGCAAGTGGTAAATCATATACCTGGGGTTTGGAGATAACTTGGAAACACTTCCATGCTAAAAGAGAAAATGCTCTTGCAACAAGTTCATTTCCAGTTGCTTTCCTGAGTTTGTATGCAGTTTAACATTTGTCTCCATGTGTAAAGGTGTAACATCCATTTAAAGCTCTCTCTTAATAGAAAAGGTATGAAAATATGATCTGGTTGATGTAAAAGAAATTTGTACCACCAACAGCAAAAGGAAATAATTGCATATCAGAATACCTTTTTTTCAATGTTCTCACTAAATTTGTGAACACAAATATTTATATATTTAAAATTTAAATGTATGTTTACTTTTTGGTGACAAAATATAGTTTCTGCTTTGCGAAATGCTATGCTAATTACAAACCTCCTGAGTATTATTTTCACAGATAATGCAGAAACAGTATGTGTTATTCACTGATTCTTTATCTGTCTGGGTGAAGTTGAAGAAAGTCCTGTGTGGGGACACTACATAAGGAACAGTACATGTCTTGCCTTACAAAACTAGGAAGACATGTTGTGTGGTGGTGGTGTGCTGTTTATGTTGCATTCCTTGAAAATTGCAGGCTCGTGGTCGAGCTCGATCTGATGAGAGCACCTATGCACTTGTGGCTTCAAGTGGCTCAGGAGCTGTTGAACGTGAAGATGTTAATATTTTCCGTGAGAAAATGATGTATAAAGCCATTCAGAATGTCCAGAAGATGTCACAGGAAGAGTATATAAAGAAGGTATTTACTGCAAGTCTGCAATTTCCCTTTAAAGAAGAGAAAGAAATACTTTCTATTTGAAATCTATTTAGGGGAGGAAAATTTAATATTAGTTACTATATATTGCCTTGAATTCTTTGTCAATACTTGTTTTATAATTTATGTTTTCTGGGCCTTTAGAAAAGTATGCTTTTCCATTGGTAAAGGTGGAAACACATAAGTCAGGAAAACAGACTAGATGTCATGTCGTTAATGAACAGGGTAAAATAACTGAAAAGTAAAACTATTACTATTGTTCCACCAGAATAATACAGTGCTCTCACTGATCTGTTTCTAGATTCTGAATTTCCAGTGTCAAAGTATAGTGGAAAAAGAAATGAAGGCAAAAAGACATCAGCACAAGACATACAAGAAAAATCCTTCACTAATAACATTCCTATGCAAAAATTGCCACAAGCTGGTATGTTCTGGGGAAGACATACGAGTTATTGAAAACATGCATCATGTCAGTGTGAAAAGAGATTTCCAGTAAGTGTTTATGAACTACTTCATCTCTTTCCAACAGAAACATATATTCCTTGCAGCAGGGCCTGTAACCCTCTAGGCTCTGTGAGGGAAAAAAAAAAAAAAGATTATTCCCATATTGTCAAGTCCTAGGCTCTGTGGAGTTTAAAGTTAACAAGTTTGAAGAAAATATTCATTCTTACCCCTGATTTCAAGGTTGTCCTGGTTTTGGTTGGGATAGGGTTAATTTTTTCCTTAGTAGGTGCTGCAGTGCCATGTTTTGGATTTATTATGAGAATAATACTGATAATGCACTGCTGTTTTAATTGTTACCAAGTAGTGCTTACTCTAAAGTCAAGGACTTAGTTTCTCATGCTCTGCCAGTGAGGAGGGGCACAAGAAACCAGGAGGGAGCACAGCCAAAGGGGTATTACATGCCTTAGAACATCATGCTCAGCATATAAACTGGGGGAGTTGGCTGGAAGGGGCAGATCACTGCTTGGGGATGGGCTGGGTATTAATCAGCGGGTAGTGAGCAATTGTATTGTGCACAGCTTGGGTTTCTTGGGCTGAGCAGAGTTTGAAACTTTGGAAAATGATGCAGGGTCTGTGGTAATATTAAGTTGGTCACTTACTATATAATACAGTATGTATTCCACAGTGTCACTAACCCAAGATGAGCACCAGTTAACCACACACTTATACCAGTAACAGGCCCACAATAAAAGTTTGACTATGATCAGTGACTCAAGCAACATGTCAGCCACAAGCTGTGTATTGACAGTTGTATTTTTAGAGGATATGCATACTGGTGACATATCTCTTTCAGTTCTTCCAGTGTTCTTGCTTCTTAGCTCCACTGCAAGAAATGCAGTCTAGTTTGGGAAACATTTATGCTAAACTGTTTAACTTTTCCATGCCATGATGGCAGGAGGTGACTTTTCTCTTACCACTTATAATGGACATTTAGAGTCCAAGAAAATGTTTTAATTCAACTTCAGTTGCATTTGCATATTGCGGGAAATTTGCAATGGGTAGTGTACATTACAGATCACTCATGCTTTATTAAATGTCTAACAGACATCATCCTACCAAGTTACTGCCCTCTGAAGTTTTAGTTTCTTTGAGACATAACTGGCCTTCTACAAAAATTTGTAAAGATTTTGTGTCTTTGTGAAGAGTTATGAGAAATTAGTACCCATATGTTGAAATAATGAAAGTTGAACTGCAGCCCTAAACATTAAACTTTGACCAGGTTTTTACCATGAAATTGTCTTACCAGCTTAACGTTTCCCATCAATTAAAACTACAGGGTAATAATTCTTACAGTCTCTCTGCACAGGCGAGTAGTAACCCTCCAGACCAAGTACTCCCTCAACTAAATGGTATAAGAATGTGCTAGATCTATCCCTGATTATAAAAGCCTGCTGCTCCTATTTGAAGGTGTATAAGGATGGGTGCAGCTCCTGAAATGCTAAAGGAGGCATGGAAGACACCTGTATTTCACTATTGCATAGGAGCATGAAAGGACCTTGCATTTTTTCCATCTCCTGAATGTTCACAGCAGTCAGAGTTTATGACCCTTTACATTTCATGTCTGACTTAAGTAATTGTAGTCACTGTTTAAGTCCGTATGTAGCAGTGAATCTGATGCATGCTGTCTGACTGTTTTTCAGAAGTCTTTACCATACAAGAGAAAATAAGACACTGCAAGATAAGAATGCTGATTGCCAGACAAATGGAGAAGTTATATGTAAAGATTGTGGACAAGTGAGGAAAAACTTACTTTCATACTTTTATGGTGGTGGTAGGGTTTGTATTTATTTTTGCCTAATGATCTTGTCTACTTTATCTGAAATGTAATTTTCATATACTTGTAGGCTTGGGGAAATATGATGGTTCACCGAGGCCTTGACCTGCCTTGTCTAAAAATTACAAATTTTGTGATTGTGTTTGAAGACAAGAAGACAAGAAAAGAAATTTTTAAGAAATGGAGAGAGCTGCCCATCAAGTTCCCTGGTTTTGATTATGCAGCTCATTGTCCTTCAAGTGATGAAGATTAAGGACTTAAAATGAAAATTAAAAGCCCTTCAACTTTTCCTGCTGATTAGAAGCTCCTTTGTCCCATTAGAAGTGCTGCATCACATACTGGGCCTGAGGAAACTGTCTTAAAGAGGGAAAAAAAAAACCAAGGAAGGAGAAGGATGAAATCACAGGGTTGTTGTCTGCACTCAGATTTGATCTGGTACTCCATGGAACAAATTCCCATCTCTACTCACTACAGTCCATCAAGGGGTGACAACACTGTCAGAAGTGTGTTAGGTGACCTGTTGTCAAGCATAGACCATAGGACAGATATCATAAGATGTACCATGGTGATCATTTTCTGTTTTTCTTCATGCTATAACCCTTTTGAAAGTAAGGTGTTTCAAAAGAGAAGCTGTGTTAAAAGATTAGCTGGGTGTTATTTTTACATCAGCTTTGTTTCATCAGTGTTTTCATGACTGAGTTCTTCCTCTCTTATCTTTAGCTGTAAGCTCACACATTTTGACGGATTAAAACTAAGTTCCTGTTTAAAGGTATTTCAAAAAATCAAGCCCTTAACCTAACTTGAAATTGATTATTTTACTGTCCAAGAAGCACAATGCCAAGTGACTTTGTGTGTTACTTTACTTGGATTGTTAGACTGACTAAATAATGAGGTATTACTTCAATAAATTACTGTAATGATTAACCTTTGCCAACTGTGATATTATTTATTCTCTTTCACTGTAAGTATTTTGACAATAATGCTACCACAGTTTCACTCTAGAAATTTAAAGGATAGTGGTATTCCAACTGTAAAAATAGCATAATGTGTCCAAGTTTATTTTGTTGACAGATTTCCCTTTCCCCCTATTTGCAAGTAAGATACTGGAGAGTGGAAAGAAGGTCTGTGTGTTGTTGTAACAGTCAGCTTTGCAAATTCAGGATAAAATGGTATGTTTACAAGCATGGACATGTAAATACTTCAGTAGCCCCAGGTAAAATTTCTAAGTTACAACATAGCTGAAAAGTATATCCCAGCAAAAAAGAATCTCATTATGGCTAGATCTGTAATTGCTCTACATTTTTAAAAGGGATATAAATACTGTATACACTTTCTTAAAGTCAGATTTCATTTCATGTTTGCAACAGGACCAGATTTTGGGGGTGGGCAGGGCTTTCTTTGTATTTCTGGCTTTGTTCCAGGGGGGGAATCTAATTTCTGACTGCAAATCAAAGAGCAGCACATTTCAGATGTCACCAATCTGATACAGGCCATTTTGGGATTAGAGACTTATAAATGAATTAGGACATTATGAAATGAAATAAATATGCATGCTGATGAGTTTTCACTCTAGCAGTCTTGTAGATTAGAAGTCACATAAATTACAGAAATGGTGGCTGGTTTATTGGTTGAAATTATTCCACAACAGTGATCTATACCAATGATTACCTTTGGACGGTAAAAAGAAATCAGGTGTATTGAGAGTTAAGAGGTTATATATGCAAAGATGTTTCAAGCCACAGCAATTTCGCAGATATTTTTGATCAATACAACTAATTCTCAAAGGCCATTGGGAGACAAGGAGTGTAAACAGTTTGTAATGCATGTGTTTTATATTTGTGTATATCTTTTTGTAATGCTCTTCTTACCTTTATGTGTTGTGCAGGGCAGAACAAATATGAAATTGTCACCAATTTATTTATTCATCATTAGATACTTAGTTAAAAAAATTAAACCATTCCCCTCATCTGTTTTTCTTAGAAACCAAGTTATTCTCTCTTGTATTGTAGCACTTGCTTAATACTGAAGCTTTTGGCTACTTCTGGAGTCTGATGATTTTACATTAAGTTCTGGGCAAATTTTACACCTTTTAAACATTGATCTAAGAATCTATTTTAAAATGTCGGAGTTCACACATGATTGTAACTCAAGATGTAATTTGCTGATGTGCATAGTGCTATCAACTATACTAAAAATTCATTATTAGAATAGTCTCTCTTAGTAAATAATCATCATCCAGATAATCTCTGCTTTTCTGTATTAATTAGTTGCTATAATTATGTAACTTAATCACTGTACATAGCATTTTCAGGAGTCTGAAGTAATTTTTTCAGCACTCTTAAGCGTAAAACCCTGGTTGAAAGATTATATTGTCACATAGGTTTCTGCTAGGTCCTCAATCAAATAATTTTCCATGCACAGTAGATTTTCTTATATCTGAGCTTTTAACACTTCCCTTTATTTGAAGGAGCAAGAGCATATGCAGCTGGATTTCTTCTATATTTAAGTGCAACAGGGTTGTATCACAAACATGCCTAGTCTTCTTGTAGTTCACCAGTGTGCTGCTGGTACACTCCCAGTTCCTAGCGTGACTCAGCCACATTATCACCAAAGCTTAAAGAGAGTTTGCACAATCTCACTTCAGCATAATGCATTATGAACCTCAAATGAATCCTTCTGGTGTGTAGGAGAAGGAATTTCCACTTCAAGTTATTGTCTCTGAATGGCGTTGTAAAGCATGCCTGTATTTTTCATGCAGGAAGTATGAGTTGTAAAAAACAAGCTAAATTGCCATATTTTATCTGCTAGTTACTTTTGCATTTATTGCCTTTATGGACCCAAAGTCCTCCAGGGAGTGTGACAAATCCTGACTGTATTTTCTACTTACAGCTTTTATTTGTTCACAAATGTGGAAAGAAGAAAAACTTGCTGGGAAATTGTCTAGCTATGTGTATGGCTACTTAAGAACTGGTTAAGCCTTAGTTACATTTTCATTATTTTATCAACTTTTGTTGCACAAACTTATGCACAACTTATGTCTGTAAATCTTCATGTCCTCATCTATGAACTGTAAATACTGAGTAACCTTAGAATAGTTGCATAACTGGTTGGATAGTTGCTATACAAACTGAGTGTGTTTATCTGTTAATGTATGTGTTATCTGTTCTATAATTTTTCCATTTCTCCAACTGATTCACCCTTTTTCTAACTTCGTTACACTTTTATTTCTATCTTACATTATGGAGTTCTAATGTTACAGGAGTTAGGAAAAGCTTTGGCTGTTTAAAGAATTGCTGTTTCCTTATTCAGTGGTGCTAGTATAAACAGTCCAGAGAAGAGAGTTCAGGTGTTAGGAGCAATAGATATACAGAACTTGCCAGGTAAACTTTGCTTTGCTTCTAATGCTGCAATCTTTGTGAATCTTACTACAGCACATGCCTAAATAATTAGACTTCCAAATTAGAAAAACAAACAAATGAACAAAAAAAAAAAAAAAAACAAAAAAA
>NDXB01014776.1:60296-71519 GCA_002631895.1 Agapornis roseicollis
AAAAAAATGAACAAAAAAAAAAAAAAAAACCAAACAACAAACTATAGTATGCAGCATATAGTCAGTAAAGTCTTTTAGATCATGTGAGTTTGAAGCACTTCCTTTGAGGCATTCCTTAAGTATGCATTCATTAGAGGAAGCTGCAGATTTGGAAGTGAAAAGTAGCCTGATCAAAACCTCCATTTGCAATTTTGTGATGTTCTGGTTGTCAGAAATAACCAATGGTGGTAGGAAAAAAAATCTATTTCTCTGAACTGTGTTATTGAAAATACATATGGCAGCACAGAATGCTAGGAAATAAGTAACTGGAAATATGAATAAGAAGCACAGGTTACATGGGGAAAAATAATTTGTCACAATCCTTTTCTGTTTTGGGAATTTTGAGTAGCTGTGGTTTATCTTGTTAGGAACCTATTGTTTTTGAGCTCAGTTCTGCTCTTCATATACAGTGTATCAGGAACAATGTATTTTAGCCTTTTCAGCTCTTTTTTCTTGCATGGCTTATGTCAACAGAATGGATCTTACTCAGAAACTTCATCTGGTATAATTCATACTTTGTTGTTGTGACAAGAACTATGAAGAGAGGGAAACTGGGTATATGGGAAAACAAGGCATGTTTCATATCACCTTTTCAGACAGTTGATTTTAATATCTTTTCAAAAATCCCACCACCAAGCCTAATATAATATAAGGAATGTTGCCCAGATGAGCTGCTGCCTCACCAAGGCTGGTGTAATGGTTAGGGTTCAAATTCCAGCCCATGATGTTAGGCTAAGGTGATAACTTGACTGTCTGTTGGTAACACACTGAGGTTTATTTCTCTGTAAAACATTAGTCAAACTTCTGCTGGACAGTTTTATGTGACAGGGACCCTATTTAACCTCATTTTTGATTTTCAAAGAAGCCAGAGGGGTTGTACTGAATTTCAGTCAGATTTGGGTACTTGGTCCTTGTTAACCTCCTCTGAAAAATCATAGTCCCTGTATCTGACTTCACACAGAGGCACCACCATTTTGCACTCCCTTCCTCACCCTCTTATTTTTCCCTTTTTGGTGTTAAGCACAGAAGAGAAATATGAAACTAATGCAGGGAGAAATATGAGGTCATTCAGCAGACTCCACATGCAAAATCAAGAATGCTAAAGCCCAACCTGCCGCTTCCAGTCAGTGGTCTCTAAGTCTCATGTCAAATCTAGTGACTGTTCTGTTGGTTTATGGCCACCTTTGATGATTGACATTTGCCACGTAGGCCGGGGCAGCAGCAAGAAGGAAGCTGAGCCTGGCCTGGGGGTGAACTTGGGCCTGGCTGTCCTGAGCAGTCTGTGGAGGCCAAGCAGGAGAAAGCCCACCTCCAAGCACTGTGTCTCCTCTGGCATGGGCACCATGTGTAATGGCTGGGAAGCTGCAGGCAATAAGTGGACAACAAGCTTTGTGCTACAGCTTAGTTCAGCTGCTGCCATTCCTGATGCCCTTTTGTATATAACACAAAGCCTAAACCCATGGCTGTGGGGCAGAACACCCTGGACAGATCCTTGGTTCATTGGTTTGTTAGCTGGTCCTTGGTTTCCTGCCAGCACACTGTAAGAATGAATACTTTGAAGAGTATGATACTGCCCCCATTTTGGTTTGGGGGGGGTTGTTTGCTTGTTTGGGGTTTTTTGTTGGTTGCTTGGTTGGTTGGTTGTGGGTTTTTTTCCTAATACATCTGAAATGCATGGCCCAGACTCATGCTCAGCTTAAGCATCTGAAAGAATGATACTGGCTCTGTGGTAGGAGAACTGGAAGGATTTCCTCTTTGAGACCATCCTTCTGAGACCTGGACATCGGTAATAAGCTATTGTGCACTATTGCAGGGCATGTACACCTGTGCTAAACAGCATCCAACCCCACGGAGCAACGCCAGCAAGCTGAAAGCACGGGCGGTGCTGGGGAAGGGTAACGAGCGGTGAAGGAAAGAGCCGACGGCACAGATCGTTCCTGAGGGACCCTGCTACCTTCGGGGCTGTGCGGGGCAGGGTCAGTGGCGCTGCCACCGCAAGGCATGGTTCCTCCTTTAACCGTTTCTGTCTCTTTTCGGCCCGGATTGAGCCGCTACGTGCGCACTGCCGCTAGGGGGCAGCGTGCCTGCTCACCGCCGACCGTTAGTCCCCCCTCCCCTCCCCGCCGTTGCTCCCCCCTCACAAGCCGCGCGGCCGCGGCTAGGGGGGAACGGGCTCCCCTTCGCCATCTCTCCCCGGAGCAGCTCTAAGGCACACCGGGAGTAAGGAAACGTGGGTGAAGTCAGCCTAATGCGTACGGCATGCTGCTGCTTCCATTCTGGAGCGATTCTTTTCGCTGCAGAGGTATCTCTTATGTAACTTGACACTGCGGTCTCAAGAGAAGTTTTCCGTGTTTTCAGTTGACCTCATTTCAGTGAGCTAAATAAAATACGTGCAGTTGGTGGTTTAAGCACTGTTTCAGAATTTGCACTGGGCCTGTGGATATTTACTTCTCTGCGTTCTCCTTACATGGCCTAAAGAATTTTGTCGTTTTCTGAGAAAAAAAATGTAATTCTCCTCACACGTGGAAGACATTAAATTATATCTGTTTCTGCTTCTTGTTTTGCATTCTTACGCCATCATTTATTATTTAAGAAAGTAAATATACATGAATTATATATAAACAATAAAGCTGTGGGGTTTTCTATGGATTTTGCTGTAGAGAGCAGAAATAAGGTCATGATTCATGTCCTGAGAATGTGAGGATTGCCAAAATACACAGTAGATACTTTTCAGAGAAAAACATTACATATCAAGTAACTGTTGAGTCATAAAACCCTCAAGTTAGTGTAAGCAGATGTTGGTTATAGCTCACATTGGTGGGAAGTATATAATCACCACCCATATAGCCACCCACTGTCCATTTCTGGTCCTAAAACTTCCCCAAAAGCGTGTTTCTAATTTTATGGAAACCCTTTGAAATTTGGCACCGTTTTCAAAAGTATGTAGGGGGAAAAAAAAAAAAAAAAAGAAAGCCCGCCAGAGGTTTAGCCTCCAACTGTGAAAACAGACACTGCCTTTTCAAACTCCTCTTCTAGATCCACTGACCAACACCCAGAAGAGAGAATTTACATTCTTTAGAATACAGCAGGAAAATGAAGGTCTGTATGCTGCTGAATTCTGCGTTTGGTAACATTTATAGCTGTTGTTCTCGACTGTCGGCTGTTGCACAAGGCCAGGCTCTGCTCTGATGTGAAAGTATTTGTTTTGAAGAAAAAGGAAACGAAAGTACTTTGAAATGTACTGCAGGGATGTTTTTGCTTGTTGCTTGTACGGATTGCAACAGTTAGAGAGAGTGGAAGGATTTAATTGTTTAGAAGCTATAGACGCATGCTTCAGACAATATTAGAAATGTACTTACTGTTTGTTTCTGTCCTGCAGACCCGGCTAAAAATAATTTTTGGTGTGGTTATATGCCTTTTGCTTTCGTTATTACTGATGTGTATTATACTGCTTCCATCAAGAGGTAAGGCATTTGTAATATGATGTAGTGCAAACCACAGTATCTTTAGCTATTATGGCTGATAAAGTTCACAAAAGTTTGTTAAGTCATCTCTAGGGTTATTCTGTCCTTTCAGACTTGTTATGGCTTCATCACTTTACAGAAATGTACTGACAGCTGAATATCCTGAAGGTACGATAGAAATGCCAGCAGATGCTGAAACAAGGAACTCCTTGTAGTGCAAAGTACCTGAGTTAACTTTCTTGTGCATGATGTATAATGTTCTTGGACAGGACTTCAAAAATAGCTCTGAGATCTCATATTTTGTTGGCTTTTTTTTGTGTGTGTGTGTGTCATAGGTTAGGAGACTCTCACAAACTGTTAGTAATTTCCTTTAGCTTGGTGAATTTGTATTTGGTTTTAAGTCGTGTAATAATTACAGAAGTTCTCTATCCAATTACAAGTTGAACATTTTGTTGTAGGTAGGGTATGATTGTGAATATACTTAATATTGCATTTAAAAATTAAAGTCAACATTGTATAAAATAGGGATACATAGTTTGCTCTGTTTGCTCTATTATTGCTATATACTGTTACATATATATTTGCTCTAGTATTATTATATACTGTTACATATATATTTGCTCTAGTATTATTATATGCTGTTACATATATATTTGCTCTAGTATTATTATATACTGTTACATATATATTTGCTCTAGTATTATTATGCCAGCTGTAGGAAAATTAGTCCTCTAGAAAAGTCTAAAGTCCATGTGGTTTGAAATTTAGAGGTTGAGTGGCACTCTCTTTATGGTAATTTTTTTTCTGAGAGGTGTATTAAGGGCAATATAATTATTTATGTGACCCTTTCTCTGTAGCAGATTAATTGAATGCCTCTAAAACTATTTAAGGTGCTTTATTTTTTTAATTATTATTCTTTGTTCACATTTTGTCAATGTGACCAAGAGTCAGTTTTGCATTTAGAACTAAGTGGTGCAAAATCAGTTATCTACTTGTCTTATGCAAGTTAGATACTGTAGGTAATCTGCAGGGTTTGTGACAGGTGAAATCTCTTTATTATGTATTTCTGTGGAATATAGTTACCATGGGTTGTTTTGTTGAGAGAAAAGTTGGAGGTTTCAGAAGCAGTTATGGTTGATCCTGTTATGCAGCATGTGAATATGAAGATAGATCATATCAAGGATAGATCATGGAAGGTACTGTAGGAGGAAGTGAATGTATTTTTCCCTTATGAGGTTATCACATACCAGCTCACTAGTCTTATTCTGAGCCTCTTTGGTACCTGGGCCGTTACAAAGGACTCGTTTCATTTGTATAGTTTCTTGGAATAGTGACTTGCTATCATATCAGACATCACATTTAGATTCAGTAAGATGATAAAGAATTTATCTTTCTTTACCGAATGCTTTTGAAAAAGCATTTTAGACAATTGTGGATTAAACAACAGATGATCTTAAGGTCCTTACCAACCCTAAAGATTCTATGATTTTATGTTGAACGCAATTATATTGAACATATCTGATTATGTCCTTATTCTCAGGCGATGCAGTTGCCTGTTCAAAACCTTTTCGAATTCTTTGTAGTGTACTGATCAGTTGTTAATGGAAAAATATGAATTCATTTTGTGGTTATAAATTTTGCAAGTCAAAGGCAGGAAATGGCTACAGAAATGGAATGTTGTTTGCACATTCCACCTTTGCTGCTGCTTAACTGAAAGGAAGTGGCAATCTAGCAGGACAATTAATTGCATATGAGGAATGTATAGACACAGACCGACTAAAGTTCTGCTTAAGAAATCAGCAAAGAAACATGTCATCTTTAATTCTGAAAGAACTGAAAGAAACATTTAGTTCTGGTTTTGTCTTCTGAGTTTCTAGTAACTTCATGTTCCACAAACATCTCAAGATGTGATAGCTGGTTTTGGTTTACACATGGAAGAGTATGAAACTGAAAAAATCTCAAAAGTTACACTGGAAAACAATTACCTGTTTGGAGATGACAGTCAGGGGAAAATACTTAGCTGTAGTTATACACAATTTCTGTGAGGCTCAGAAAAGCAAGACGGGCAACCTCAGTATAGCAAGTGGCATCTACACTTAAGAAATTAGTGATGGGGTTTTGACATTTCTTTGAGCTAGGGATGTGCTTAGTTATTTACCTAACTTTGATAACCCAGCTGTAAACTGTTCAGAAAGGTTCTTTTCACTTATGCGCTGCTGTATCTAGGCCTGTTCTTCTGCAGCGTAAATAAGAAAAACCAAATTTGTCTGCAGTTGAAAAGCAATAGCAAAACCATAGGCAGTTACAATTAATTGAATGTATTTCTTAGGTGCCAAATTAATCTTTTCTTTTGCTATTTTTAATGAATATTCAGAATCATAACTGTCATGGTTTAAGCCCAGCTGGCACCTAAGTACCACATAGCCACTTGCTCCACTCCCCAACCAGAACCCCAAGTGGGATGGGGAGGAGAATCAAGAAAAAAAGAAGGCAAAATCCATTGGTTGAGATAAGAACAGTTTAATAATTGAAATAAAGTAAAATACAATAATAATAATAGAAAATAAAGAGGGAGAGAATAAACAAACAAAACAAAAAAACAAACCAACAAACAACAAAACAAGTAAGTGGTGCAAGATACAATTGCTCACCACCTGCTGACCAATGCCCAGCCTGGCCTCAAGCAGTGATCTGTCCCTTCCTGCCAACTGCCCTCAGTTCATATACTGAGCATGTTGTTCTGGTATGGAATGCTTCTTTGGCTAGTTCAGGTCAGCCGTCCTGGCTGTGCTCCCTCCTGGCTTATTGTACACCTCCTCACTGGCAGAGAGCATGAGATTGGAAAGTCCTTAACTTGAGTAAGTACTACTTAATAACAACTGAAATGTCCAGTGTGCTATCAACATTATTCTTAACTAAAGCCAAAAGAGCGCTATACCAACTACTAGGAAGAAAATTAACTCTATCCCAACCAAAACCAGGGTAGTACATGTCAATGTTTCTGTCCCCATTGTACATTTGACCTAGACCTGAGACCAAGCAGCTGCCTCTCTGATGTTACAGATCAGATCAGAGGTCATACTTCTCAACCAGAAAGTGAAGCAGCCAGTTTCTTAGGAACAGGTGGTGTTCTTTGCTACACATCAGCCAAATCCATTTTCAATAAATTCTTCCCTGTGTTCTGTTGCGAAGCCAAGCAGGATTGCTTCCATCATTGTGGAGTGGAAGAAAAATGCTTCCAGTTAGGAATTTGGTTCCTGGCATTAAAGTCAGCTAGAGACAATGTTCTTTTTTCCTGTTTTCTAATTTAAATGGGTCTCAGATATTTGACTTAAAACAGAAGTAAAGAGAAATTCTCATCTTCTTGGCCATCTATCAAAATTGGCAAGTGACAATTAGAGATTATAAACTCTCCACTGTTGCTGAAGTTTCTTGTAACCGAAAATCTATAGATTACTGTGACAGTATTCTTCCACCAAAACCTGGTGGTTCAGTCTTAGCTACAAGTTCAGGCTCAAATCTAAGTAAGCCTAGCTGCAGTGATCTGTACGCTGATGGCAGAGAGCTAGCATAAGGTTATTAGAACAAGGTCATAAAAAAACAAGATGGATTAAACTAATTCCTACTTCTTCTGTTTGGTACTTTAGACTGCATAAAAAAAATAGTAGGAATTCATGCTAAAATTTTTCTAAGTAAACCCTATATTCTCCACTAGTTTATGTTCCCTTAAGAGGGTTCAGTCTGCGATGCCTGTGCAGCAGAAGTCTGTGACAGTACTCCTAGAACTGTGGGGTTGGGTGGGCCTTTCTTTCCAAATCTGACTAGTGGCTTGAAGAAACTTTTTGTCACTTAGATTCTTAAATTGGCATGAAGTGCTTACCCAAAACAGACTATTAATATTCTGTGCATTAATTTTCACATGCTGATGGCAGAATAAATACTTTGATTTAGGACTATTTTAAAGAGGTTACCAAAAAAATTCTTTCCAAGTCTATGTTTAGAAATGCAGTATGATGGCTATGATCCAAGGTTAAATTTTTATACTAGCTTTTCTTTATATTTTCTGAAAATATTATTTTCAATAACTGAAAGGGATTATAGTGATTTTTTCTTAGTCTGTCATTAAAGAAGAGAGCTTTTTCCCTTTCCTAGACCCTTAGCAGTAGAGATGTTAGAGTCCATAGTAAACTAAACCATTCTCATTCTAGCATGCTTTAGCTTTCTGTACACACTTTGTGTTCCTAACAAGAGCTGTATCATACTGAGGAACATGACTTGTTCAGACTTCATCTTTTCTTCTCATTCCAAAAGGTGTTTTTGAAGTAGCTGTCACTGAGAAACAGTGTTACAGCTCACAGAAAAAAAAAATAAAAAAAAATAACTGAATGTGTTGTCGGTATAGAAATGCAGATTGAGCTGATATGGAGTTGAGTGTGACTAAGTTCTGGAGCAGGATCAGGAGTGTTGGAATTAATTTCTGATGCTGAACTGAGCTGTGGTCTCCTCAAGTGGAAGGCTGTTTACTGTGCATGTTGAAGGAATTTGTGCTTTAGCCATTCAGCATCAAACAGCAGAGATGAGAATGGACAGTCTAATCCAGAAGCAGAATATAATACTGTGATAGCCAGTTTTCATTTGCAAGTCATCTTGCCATATAGCAGTGGATGCTAAATAAAATACATATAAAAATACATATGTATTAATTGCTTACAAATACAGATAAAATACCTATATGAAATTACATATATAAAAATACAGGAAAATTAATACTTATTGATTATTATGTATACTTTCTTTAATTTGGCAGCAGTAGACACTATTCATATGGATGCATATTAGACCACATTGTAGAATAAGTCAACAGGGCTTTGAAATCTAATGCAAGGGTTTTATTGGTCTAGTGATCTTTGAAAGGGAATAATCCTGATACTACAAACAGAATTTCATAGTGATGGATTGCTGTGCATAAAGTTAACCTGAGCTTAACATAACTGAAAGTTCATCTTTTTGTGTTTTATTAAGCTCTCCCACAACAGTGAACTGAACAGTAAAGGAGAAGGTGTCTCTCTAAAGCCAGTAACATTTAGTAGATGCGTACTGGCTTTTATCACCATGATTGCACATGTATGTCGAATACACTCAAATGCACAACTGAATAATTATGATCATGGAATATGTAAAGCAAGTTACACTGGGAAGCAAAATAACTGATTTGGTGCAGAGAGAAATACAGAACTGTAAGCTGTTAATGGATGCAAATGGACCACAAAGGATTAAAACTGAGACAGTGGGGTGGTGAAGGGAAGAGAGCAAAGCTGAAATTTGGTAAGCTTTCATTTCTGTGGTTTGCTCAGCTATTTGCTTCCTTGTCCCTTGGCATCTTTTTTCATCTTTGTTATTTCATGGAGAAACAAAACACAACAAAAGACTTTACCAGGCTCACCAACAGCCATCCAAATCAGTGTCTGTACAGTGCTGCAGACATGTAAAGTAATCTTCATGTTAGGGTTTATTCTGTAAGCAGAAATTTTGAATACTATTATTGAATGAGTCTTTAGTTACAGAAGAAAGAATCAGCAACAATTATAGAAAACTGTCAAAAATGGTGTCTTTAATTAAAGCATTTAAAGATACCTTCTGTTGCCTAGAAACAAGTATTCAAAATTATAAGTAATCAAGTAAGGAATAGTTGTGTTCACATTTTTTGCAGTCCACTTGTAGAAATTCAGATAGGAGTGGACACATTTTGAAAATCATTAGCAGTCATAATAAATTATCACAGAATATTAAGTATGTGTGTGAGATGGCTAGCAGAGTAAAGGTTTAAATTAGAGCTGTGAAAATTAGACCAGCGAAGAGACATTTGTGATATTGCTTGTCTTTTTAGTAAAAAAATCCTCTTAATCTGAGGGAAGAAACAAGGAAATTTTACCAAATTAAGGTGTCAAAAAGGACTGCAAATATAAGCCTCCTATACACACAGCCATAGAAATAGATCTTAACAGTGGATTTCTTTTGCAAATAGGCATATTCACGTGGGGAATTTAAACTGGAAGCTAGTGATAAGTAATAATCAGTCAGTATAAATAGAAGTGAATTCTTGTCTGGAATTATTTTCTATGCATTTTTTTAAGAGCTTGACATCTATGCTCATCATTAGCATATCAAAGATCTCTAATATACAGTCATGGCATTAGCAAGAAGAATTAACTTCTTATTGAACTTCTTGAGATATTTTCTGGACATAGTGCTAGCTCAGAGTTTATACCAATAGGTTTTTCCCTGTGGATTGGCATTCAGTTTTATTTCTCATGACAGCTTTCTTCTGCATTAGCACAGACAAGGCTAGTGTCAACAGTCAACCTGACATGTGTATTCTACAGTAAGTAATAGTCACTTACCAGAAGAAAACATGTATTATCATTATAGAGTACTATGGAAGAGAATATGAAGAAACATTTCCCAGGAAGTCAGTGTGATCTTAACAGAGGGGGCAGCTGTAATGAGGAAGTGATGGAGCATGATATGAAACCTGAGGGCAGCGAGTCATCTTGATTATCTGGCTGTCATCTCATTGCTCTGAAGGAATAAACAGGGGAAGTGGCAGAGATCTATTCAGCTGCAGTGTGACATCTCCACTATCTCTGAAGACTATGGCAAAAGTCCCCTTGATTTTAAAGGAGGAAAGCATAGAAACCAGAATGCCTAGACTTAAAAGCTGCAATTATTGTGGTACTGAACTTTAAAAAATGGCCTTTATCAGAAATGTTCCTATGTCTTTTGAGGATTAAATATTTTGAGTGCTCTTTCTCTTGTGAGCTGCATAGGTTTTTGCCTTTTTTTTTTTATTATTTTTGCAAAAGTATTTTTGCACTTTCATGCACATAGGAAACCAGCATTTTCTACATTACCCAATTCCCATATACGTGTTTGTCCTTAAACTTGGTTTTTAAATTCTGCTGTAGCTTATGGTGTTTAGCACTGGGAGGAGATATAGTCAAACAAAAGCCACAAAACCAGACACAGTTTTATTCCTTATTTTTATGTAGCTATCCAATATGCTTAGAAATCTAATATCAGAGTACCTTTCTTCTCTCCAGAATCATTGGCAATATTCTTTTGCTGTATTAAATTAAAAGTTGAAGTTCAGGTTCATTCATTCATTACTTTTCAGCTTTATTTTTATCAGCATACCTTCATCTATCATTTTTTTCATGTAGCTCCTAAGAGAAATATGTGAATGGTGATAATTTTGGAAGTCTTATGTCCATCTTCTAACTCTGGTTGATATTTATGAAATTTGGCGGTAGGGGTTTGTAAGTACATCCTGCTGTTTGAGTCTGCTGAATATGTGCAAATTCCTATTAAACTAGTTGTCTACATACCACACAAATTATGAAACCATGCTTTAAAAAAAACTTTGATTTGTCTTCTGTGTGGAAAAGGCTCTTTTGTGATGCACAGGGTCTGCTAGTAAATATATCTGAGTGAATAAATGACTGGGTGAACTAAATTAAGCTTGTGGGTTTGTGTGGACCTTACCAGAACAGTAACAGAAAACTTTCTGCTGTGCCTAATCTCTGTGTACTTCCAGGATTATGCTATCCTCACTATTCTCTGGTGCTAATAAAAAAAAAAAAAAATGGAGGAAAGAAATAATGGACTAGTAGCTGCTTCTTTTTTTCTTTTTTTTTTTTTTTTTTTTTCCATTTTTACTTTT
>NDXB01014776.1:71604-88152 GCA_002631895.1 Agapornis roseicollis
TTTTTTTTTTTTTTTTTTTTTTTCCCACTTCACACTGTTCACACTGTTGTATTAACAGAAACTTTGTATTGTCTTAGTTGTCAACACAGATGATGGACCCAGAGCCCTTACACTGGAGGATTACCTGAATGGAAACTTCCAATATAAAACATTTTTTCCGTATTGGGTGTCAGGTAAGTAAAACCTTTCCTCAAAAGTACATAAGCCTTTCTAATATGTATTTCCAAACTGGTTTACACAGACTCAGAAATGTATTTTCCTTCCAGTTTTACTGTGAATGAATGCTAACTATGAAATTAAACAATCTGCTAGTCAAAACTTATGGTTGAAATTTACTACTCTGTCAGTCATTCTAGAAATTCCAGGTATTTGGTGTTTCAACAGACATGTTTGAGTCAAGTGTAATTTTACAGAGGCTTTCAGTGTTTTATTTCTTTACTGTCATATTCATTGCAGTAAGTGAAAGAAATACATCAATGTGCCAGTCATTTCTTAAGGAATCTTTTTCTTTGTGTTTGTCACAGCCCTTTTTCACTAATCATTTGTAATATTTGAGGTAACCTATCTTACAGGCCCCAATCTTCTTTGTTTTCATGAGTACTTAGCTCTGCAATGAGCCCAGCTGATTTTGTCTCATTTAGTGAAATATTGATACTGCTGAAATTCCTGGGTTCCAAAGCGTCGCATAGAAAATAAAGTTGAGTTTCTGAGTGAGTTCCTTAAGGTAGAAGATAAAGACACGAAGTGAATTGCTGCTGAGATATGTGTCTGTGCATGGCTGAAATACTAGTCTTGTTATTACTGACTCAAGCACCCAAAGGCTTGAGCTAGATTGGATTACATTCTAATGCACACACTACCGCTCCATCTATGCACTGTTCAAGCAATTTTTCTTGACTCAAGACAAGAAGCATAGTGCCCATCCAGATGCAGTTGTACCAGGTTAGTTTTTACACAAAATTTTTGAGCTTAAAAGAACATTGCTTGCAGCAGTTCAAATTTTACAGTTGATAATTTGAAGTATATTGACATCACTTGTATGATATAAAAATTAGGTCACCATTTGTTAGAATTCTGTCTAAATGTTTGAAGTATGTAGGCAGCATATCACCTAAACCTAATATTTTCCTTCTCTCTTTATATCCTTCACACTTAGACTTATCTTTCCTCTTAACAGTCACAAAGCTCACGCAAAAGTCATGCCATAGATTCCATAGATAGTCATGCCTACAGCATTCCATATGTCTACTTTTCTTCTAAAGCAAGGAGTTAAAATTGACTATCTCTTCCTAAGAGTGCCTGAGATCACCAAAAATGCTGTTAACACAAATCGCAGAAGTGTGCTCAAAAGATCCAAGGGTGATCCAATTTCCTAAAAATGAATACCTTATACAATGTTTCCGACTGACTGTCTCTGTAGCTACACCATATAACTCCTTCTCTCTGTTTCTAGCAGCAAAAATAATAATGTGAAACTAAAATTCTGATCTTCATTTTCTACCAAGCCATGGCTCAGGTCTTGAGCACGAGTTGCGTTCAATTCCATTCACTTTGAAGGTCAGTCATCTTCACTTTGTAGGGCCTGTGTGAGTAAGGGGAGTATCATTTACACAGTGTCAGTTACATGATACTGCTGTTATCTGTGGAATCTGTAGAAATGAGAATGTTCCGGTTTTCATGAAAACAGCTACGTTATGATGCTGACCTTCTAGTGGGTCTGTCAGTGGTATTCTTGATCAATTCCTAAAATCTGGCATGTAATCATAAAGTTAACTAGCTAATTCTTTGTGCAGTGTGTCATATTGACAACATACCCAAGAACTCTGAAAGCAGTTTGTTGACAACTCTGTACCTTGGCATCATTAAGAAAAAAAAAATTATGTACATGCCAAAAGAGTTTGCTCAAAGCCTATTCATCAGGAGTGTGAATACTTTGATAAATGGATCTTTTCTGTAGTATCTGCTGTGCAAGGTAACAGCCCTTTTATCTTGTTTATAAAGACAATGAATATCTTCATCAGTCTGCAGAAGATGACATTATACTCTACAATGTTGAAATGAACTACCCAACTACCATCATGACTAACAGCACAATGGTACGTACCATTACAATTAATAAAAAGGCAGCAAAATGCAGTTGCATTTCAAGTGCCAGTTTAAAAGTGACTGAATTAAAATTCATCAAATCCTTTTTTTTTTTCTTTACTAGAATCTAATCTACTTCTGAATCTTTCAGAAACAAGTGAATGCTTCAAATTATGTGTTGTCATCTGACAAATATTTCATAGCTCTGGAAAGCAATTATTCAAAGGTAATTAATATACCACTTCATGAAATGTTTGGTTTCATTTAGTGTTTTGTTCATTGTGGTTGCTATAGATAAACCTTTCTTAGTGCTTTCTCAAGAAATGACCAGGCTATGAAAAGACAGCTGATTACTTTTAGATTGTCTTGTTCAAGTCAATAATATTATTTTCTGCTTAATTTTTTCAGCTGTGGAGATACTCTTATACAGCATCATACCACATTTATGATCTCATATATGGGTAAGGCCAGATATCTCTTACAGGGAACTATGGTGAATACTTTGTAGTCATGTGCTTGCATTTCCACTGAAAAATTCCACAGTAATGTGACTACCACCCTGCTTTGCTTTTGCTTTTATCTATCAGGTTGTTTGCTTGACAAAAATGGCCTTTAAAGAAATCATATAGTCCTTTCACGTACTCATCCAGGTATCTCAATTGATTTATATTTCATGCCCTAAAACTTTCACTGCTTAAGATTCTCATATATTTTTCTTCTTTGCATAACTTCCACCCTATCTTGGATGATTGAGTCCTCTTCAGCTTCACATCTGATGTCTCCATGTCATTCTGTTGTCTAATTCTAATGGTTGATCCAATCTTTAGCTTTCCTGGAACTCTCACATTTCCTTCAGTGCTGCAGTGATCTCGTAACAGTCAGTCCTGGGTTCCTCAAAACTTTACAGCTTCTCCCATGGTATTTGGTCTCTTTCCCAAGATCTTTGACAAACCACTACTCTTTTCACCCAAGTTTGAAGGAGGCCACCTGTCTCCCCAATGACTTTTTATACCTTAAGTAGTAATGTGACCAAATGCTTCTTAGTTCTGAGCAAAACGGGCTGCACTGAGCTGCTCCACTCGTGCAAAACTGTTGGTTTAAGGTGACAGGAAAAGATTGCTGCAAGCTTGGTGAGTAGAGAGGTACGCATGTGGGTCCTGATCCTTAACAAATATTGCAACTGCTGCTATTATGTTTGCCTTAACATGCAATATTCTGAATTCACATTTCCCAGTAGCTGGCTGAGGCTGCAAATGGAGCAAATTACTGTAGATGGTTGTGCAGTATTTAGAAAGAGTTAAGACTGGCTTCTTCGGCTGTTGAATGTTTTCAAAAGGTTGAGTTGGAAAGCTTTACCAGCACTGGTGCACACCATCACATTATTGCATGTCTCACTGCCTGCCTTGATTTTGCATGGCTCAAAAAACAATAAGCTGTTAGAAAACATAGCCCTCCATGAATCTTATATGAATATAGAGTATAATGAGCCATTTGCACTGTGCACAAAAAGCCATCTCAACTTCTTTCTCTTTTTTTAGTGGCTTTATAACAGAAAATCAGCTTCCACATAAAATTCAATATATATCCTGGTCACCTGTTGGACACAAATTGGTCAGTAAAGATAACAAAGCACTAAAATTATTTTGCTTTGTATGGCTAAAAAACATTTTGTTGCCTTTGGTTATTATTTTGTTAGGCCATATTTTTGACAGGACTATGTGTAATAAACTTGGTTGTAAGCAAGACTGGCAAATAAAACAGTTAGCATGTTAAAATTTAGCTTGTCTGTGTCTTGATAGAAGGACTATGTTCTCAGCTACGTTGCACGTTTCTAGTTCACCGGCCAATCTCCTTTCAAGAACTGACCAACATAACTGTATATCAGCTTAAATGTAGTTTCAGGGCCTGGAAACCAATGTGTTTTCTTTTGACACTGTATAACACATGTGTTTACTATGGAGATTTAAAGAAGCAGTATTTAAAATCTTTTCTAAAATTTTCACCCTAGAAAATGGCTGTCAGGTTCTTATTACAAAAAAAAATGTTACTTTCTTTTCTTTTTAATAGCTACTTGATATCTCAGTAATGATAAAGACCTATTGCATAGTAATGAGTTTACAAACTGTTTTTATTCTTGGTTCCAAATGATCAGCCCAATAACAATTAGTGGGTTTTAACTATTTACCCAGTATTGAAAAATATTTGTGCAAAAAAAAAATTTTCAAAAATCAAACTCATTTCAGAAAATACCTGGGAGAATGCTACATATGAATCGACAATTCAGTAGGAATATTTCTCCGTGTTCTAGGAGAGTATTAGTTCTCCCAATTTAGTTAAATATTGTCATTTTGTTATCAAGAATTCTGAAGGCAGTTTCCTATCTTCCTAGTACCAGTAGTCTGTGATGTTTTTATATCCTTGTATCAGATCTGAGAGTTTCAAGAGTTGCTTTGGTTTTCATTTAAGGCACAAAGTAGTTAAATGTTACACTGATGTCGCTAACAAATGCTGATAGCTTCAGAAGGCTTGATTTTCTAAGAAAGTGAAGTTTATGTTGCTGGTTTCTTAACTACATGTCCATTCATTTGATTGATTGAAATTTAGAGATACACAAGGCCTGCAAGCATTTCTTGCAAGAACTCTCTTTTGGTAACTAGTTTATTAGACAAGAACAAAATAACCCAGAGGGAGTAAAACCTTTTTTTGACTCATCTCACATCACGTAGGCCTTTTGACAGATTTTTAAAAGTTCGATTATATTCATTTTAGTCATTGTGGTTTGGTTTTTTTTTTTATCTTCTAGTATTGGTGGAAGCAGATAGAGACATCACGAAACACTTTGTCTGAGGGTCACTTATAAAACACAGTAATTTGAATGAGTTTTTGATTTTCTTTTTCCTTATTTTCCAAACCAAAACTTGCCACAAAATCTTCTGAAGTTATTAAATTCAGAGGAGCTGCTAAGGATTTATTCTGACATGGGTGAACATAGAATTTGGCCTGTAGTGTATCATTTATTTACTGAGGTACCTACTCTTGCAGAATTTCCAACGGCTTGTAGTGTAGCATTTATTTCCCATTTTGTATTCATTGTGTCTTCTTGTTGGTATAATGTAAGAGCATTGGCTGCAAAAGATCTTACTCTAACCTCTCTTACTGGTGCCTATATTCATAAGAAATACTTTCTTGTCTTTAGGCATATGTGTATCAGAATAATATCTATTTGAAACAAAGTCCAAGAGAGGCACCAATTAAAATAACTACTGACGGAAAACAGAATGAAATATTTAATGGGATTCCTGACTGGGTCTATGAGGGTAAGTAAACCTTGAAGAACATCCACTAACATGTTAAATGCTTTGTTTAGATTACCTGGTTCTCACAATCCAGTCTAAAATACATGTGATGATACACTATTTTTGGAGCCCTAAAGATTACTACATCTCTGTATTTTATCCTCTATACAATGACTGCATTTTGTATTCATAGTGTGTAACCATACTCCTGGGTCATCTGTTACTGAAACTATATCAGACCTTTATATACCGGGCTTCCTTCTGCTGCACAGGCAGTAGTTGGGCATTCAGCTTTAATGGAATTTTTAATTTTGGTGAAAATTTGGCATTTCAGTGCATAAAAAAATAACTTAAGAAACTCCACATACATACAGGAAAAAAAACCAACAAGTCAGTTAAATGGGATCTCTGTGCCTTTTTTGGGAGTTCTTAAGACCTTTCAGATTTGAGATGTATTGCAATATGTTAAGTGCTATTTGTTTAGTATAACTCACTTTACATATCTAGGTGCTAAATGTTAAAATAGATTTGAATGAGAAACTATGATAAACTATTATGATTTGGGTTTTTTTCCTCAGAGGAAATGCTAGCGACAAAATACGCGTTGTGGTGGTCTCCAAGTGGAAAGTATTTAGCATATGTACAATTTAATGATACTGACATACCAGTTATTGAATATTCATATTTTGGTGAGGACCAGTATCCTAGAAAAATAATTATCCCCTACCCAAAGGTATGTTTTAGCACTCTTTTGACTTTCTGTTAATAAATGAGTTATGAGTCATTTGATAAAATTAACTGTGCTTAAAAAATGGTTATATTACAGTGGTTAAATCCATTATGGCCTAAATTTATTCGGATGGGGGAGGGGACGGGAGCACAAAAAAGAATCAAAAAAACTTAGGCCAAGTTCTAAAAAGCTATAAGTACACTCAAAACTGTAGGTATTTAATAATATCAGTGAAATAAATGGAATTACTCATGTAAGTGAAGAGCATGTGTAAGTGCATGCTTGCATGGTCAAGCCTTGTTCTTTCATTTCAGTTTACTTATTGTGATGTGTTACCTATGCTGTTGTTATTTTTCATTACAGTAAATTTTGAAAAATAAAGGCTATAACAGCTTCAGTTTTATTTACACACTTCATAGTGCTTTTTGATCTCAAGGGGATTTGGATTTTAACTGCTTTCAAGTGCCAGATCTAAGGCAAGAAGGTTTTGGTTTGGCATTTCTTCAGCATGTTATTAGCTCTCCTGACTCTTGTCATGCTCATGTGATTGCAACTGATCATGTTAATGACATCTTAAGAAGTTACTCAACTGTCAGCTGGGTTGCAGTTCTAAAGTAAATCTGGATGTTTTAAGCCACACATGAAGGAGAATTAAAAAACTAATAATATATGCAATGAATAAGCAAGCATGAAATCAGTTTAAGCTAAACAATTTTATTTCACAGCTGGAATGTCAAAGAGCAATTGCAATCATGTGAATATACTCCTGGAGTTTTATACCAAAGTAAGCACATATGTGCTGCACAGATCCATAATGCAAATTCTGTGGTGGTTCTCATCAAGTACATTTTCTGTAAGGAAAGGCACTAAATTTGACAGTTTAAAAGGTTTTTGTCTTTATGTATGAAATGATACAAAGTACCATAATGCTGCTTTAGTGACACTGTGAGATCTTATAAAACCATATTTGCCCTATTATATACAATTGAATATGTATTTTACACCTTATCTCCTTACCTGCAAAAAGTGTTGTTATTTTCCTCATTCTGAATTGTTCAGAGCCTGATTTGAATAATCTGTTACATTCTCTTTGAAGGCTGGGGCTAAAAATCCTACTGTTAAAGTGTTTATTGTAGACACTAATAATGCTGAAGAATTTGGTCCTAAGAAGGTGCCAGTTCCTGCAGTCATCGCATCAAGGTAGTGTGCCCTCAAATATGTCTTTTCTTTAAAAAAAATTAGACAAAGTAAAAATTTCTATTTGTTTTAAGTGTTTGAACTTCTGAGTTGTTTTCTAAGAGTGGAGTGCCATATTCATCTCCTAGATGGATCAGAAGCTAATTAGAAATGTATTTTGATTCTCAGTCCAGATGATTCATTGTTACAAAGGACAAAAAAAAAAAAATGCCTAAGACACTGGAAGCTTTGCTGTTGATTCCACAGAACACTATGGGGAATACAATCTGTAGCAGTGTTTCTATATTTTTGTTCTTTAATAACCACTATTTCTTTCTTTTTCTTATTATTTTTTAGTGATCACTATTTTACTTGGCTTACTTGGGTAACAGATAGTCGAATCTGTGTGCAATGGCTGAAGAGAATCCAGAATTTTTCAGTCTTAGCTATTTGTGACTTCAAAGAAAATTCAAATACATGGGACTGTCCAGAGGTAATATAGTTGGAAATATAAGTTTAATATTGCTGAAATTAGCATTTGATTAGGTGGCCTAGCTGTCTATACCTGTATGTAGATCATTACAGATCTCATGTACAGAAGCCTTTCTGAAAAAGCATTTCTTTTAAAGACCTTGTAAAGCCTGGAGACTGTAGACACTGATAAATCCATATAAATCCTGAAGGAAAGAATAACTCTGAATTTCAGTAACCAATACAGAAGTCTCATTTATAGTCTTTTAGTATTGATGGTGTTTGCATGTCTTGGTTTTAGAGTTTATGGCATGTAACACTTATAAAAACTAGCATTAGGGTGAAACCTGGAAATAATGAGAAATAAAAGGCAAAAATACTTATAAAAGTGTTCTGTATGATTGATAAATTGTAAATTCAGAGTTTGTTGACACAAACTTTCCAAGCTGAAAATATTTTTTACTTCCTATGATATGACAGTTATTGAAAATAAAATTAAAAAAAAAATATATATAAAAAAAAAAACAAACAAAACCCAGGAATTTTTTTTCTAGGATTCTGTCACAATCCACCAAAGAACTTTAAAACAAGCTTAACTTTAAGCATGTAAGCAGTTTTATTTATTTCAGTAGGTCTATTTATGTGTTTAAAATTAAGTATGTGCTTAATTGCTTTTCTGGAACCAGACCAGAACAATTAACATCTTGCAGGGCTGTGTTATTATCCTTGTTTAATTGCATTTCTCCATGAAACCTTATTTATGGAGTCACTACTGACGTTTCTATAACTCTATATTTATACAGTGATACAATGCTTTTATCACATTAAAGTTTGCACAAATGGCCAATTGAAGGAGTGTGAACAGATGGGAGTGCTGCATTAGCTCTATTTGCCGTTAGAAAGTATATCTCTGTATGTTTCCATTGGCAAAAACAGTTCTCTTGTTGATTTCAGATTAAATTGAGACTAATGTACAATAAATGTGCTAGGCTTTATGTGCTTGAAAATAATAGCAAAATGTAATCTACATGATGTTCCTAAAGTGTCGATTCATCAAAAATGTTCACATTTGAGTCTTGCTCATGTGAATAGACCATCGAAACCAATATGACATCAGTGGAACTATTCATGTGAGTAAAAGCTAGGCATGTGTTTGTGAAATTGGGATGTCCTATGGAGATGCCAGATCTCTAATTAAATTTTGTAAATACTTTAATAGACAGAAAAATCATATAGAGGTCAATAGGACTACTCAAATGAGGGAAGTTAAATATATCCTTAATGGACTATGTCATCAAGATTGGAGCCTTAATTTAAAGAAAGGAAAATAAATTTACGATGCAGATATAAAACAACACATCCTATTTTTCTTATTTTATAAAAGAAATAAAGTCCATCTTCTGAGTTAACAGCTCAGTGGAGCCCACTGTGAAGTACTAAACATTTTTCTAAGTTACCTGCAACTTTTTCTCAGATAAGTCACTTTGCATGGGCTAAGTTTAAAGGGAGAAAGCATGATTCTGAATGTTATTGAGATTACACTGAGAATAACAAATACAAACCATAGTCTTTAGAAAGCAAATTTGTTGAGTTTATTTCAGGCAGTGAAGAAATACTGGATTCAACAAACAGCATAAAGAAAAGTTTGCAAGATAAAAAATATGTTGACTGAATGCAGAATTGTTAAATATTAAATCACTCCATCCAACAACAAGATATTATACTCTTCAATGAAAAAGTCCTAGGAAAGTATTGAAAATGCACTAGAAACTTTAGAAGTAAAGCATAAATAAAAATGTACCGTTAGCTGCAGGAGGTTCGGATCCATTTATGCTCAGCAGAAGTCATTTTTAAAATCAGCTTTAAGAATGTTACAAGAACTTGAGAATGTTGCAAGAACTTATATTCATAGTCTCAGGGTATGATAACCTGGTTGATTTTTGCTACCTAACCCTTAATTCATTTTCTAAATACTTTATTTCTAAGATTTTTTTGAAACTGTTGAAAATCAGCTCCTTTAATATCTCTGATCTGAGCACCAGGTGCAGAGACCCTTGATTTCTATTTACTTAGATAAAGTATTTGGTTTGTGGTTTTAAGGTTTGTTTAAAAGACTCACCTAGTATTCATGTTATCTGTGTTATAAATCAACATCACAGCTTTGAAATGAAAGGAAATATGTCAAATTAACTAGCCAAGAATCTAACAGATTTTTAATAGTATTCCTGAAATTATTTTACTCAGGCTTTTTTGCTGAAAAGTTCATGAGATTAAGTAGTTGTTAATTCTTGCTTGCAGTGAAAATGTTGCATAAGGTTACAAAAGTTACTTCAGCTTTTATTTAGTTCTGATGACAGCTGTTATAAAAGAATATTTTAACATAATGGTATTAATACAATAATATTATTTACCTCAGGCAATCCTCAAGTCCCTGAACATTCATAGCAAATGTCCTAAAATACATTTTTACTGGTGGCTGTTGATTTTTTATTTTAAGATTTTGAATCTTCATAAACTCATTCTTGAATTTCTTAAAAGATTGTACATTTGGTTTTGTTTTTCAGAATCAACAGCACATAGAAGAGAGTCAAACAGGATGGGCAGGCGGGGTATGTTTTCTTGTTGTATTCCATTTTGATTTAATGAAAAGCTACAGCTTTCTGCATATTCACAGCAGAGAGTTGAAACATGAAGCACCATTCTGAGTCATACAACACTACTGCTTAAACTTGTTGTACTGTAGTATTGAGACTTTATTGCTGTGCTAGGCATAATATCTGGCTACCTCCTTCCTGAGTTTACAATTTTTTCTGTCCCCTTTTGCAAATTTTGGACCAACTGATTAGACACTATACTGAAGGGAGGGAAGTAATGGCAACAGGTAAATTCATACTGCAGTATAATTCTTAGAAGCATGCTGGAGACAAAAAATAGATGTAAAATTTCTCTGATGTCATTCAAGAGAGGTCAGACATACCATAGCATTTTAAGAATAAAACCTGTCCATTCAGAACACAGTTTCAGTGCCAAGTACTGCACAACCTCAGCTAAGGAAGAACCTTCAAGGTAAAATATCCCACTTAAAATGGTAGTTGACAGTTCTCTGCAGTTACCCTTAAGCAAAAGAAATTTTCTCTACCCAGTAACCTATATCGTGAAAGACATAACACCTGTCTCACTTACAGGAAAAACAAACATGCAAAGAAATTGTAAGAGCATAGAATATGGTTTTCAGTCATAATCTATGTATTCACTGTATTTGCTCAGTGAATCAACCAAACAGGAATTTTCAGAATTTTCAATCATATTCTAACAGTGAATGTATATTATTGCTTATTTTACTCCATAGGCAGTGAAATTTACCAGAATTCAATGTGGCAACATCACACTATGCCTAAATACCTTGCAGTGGACTTAACTAAGAGTTTTGCTTTTCAGTACATTGTCCTGCAAGTGATGTATATTTACTTGAAGATTACACATTTACAAGATTAGTTATTTTACTTGATTTCTTTCTTGTTCCACCATTTTTATTGAGGTTGTAAGGCAGGTTTTAGCTCTAATAAGAGCTAAAGAAATTGCACACATGCATAAATCCCTGCATTAGCCTTTATGGAATTTCAAGTATTAGGAGTACTAGAAGCAGGCTCCAGAACAATTTGTCACAGGTTCTAGTTCATTTTGGGTTACTATTATTCAGAAGTCACTGAGGAATGTTCAGTGCTATGCTTGAAGTGCTTGCAGGTCATTCTTCTGTGTTCATATTCTGAAAATGAAGCACAGCTCCAGTAACTCATCTTGACTGACGATTTTAGTAAAGAGGTGATGGTTTGAAAGGAAACAAAAGTTGAATGGTTTTATCTGGGATAATCTGTTCTTTAACATTAGTGGAATAGTATGGGAAGCTTCAGATATCCATTCACTTAGTGTTGTGTTCGCTCAGTCAATCAGACAAACAGGATTTTCAGTCTGGCACCATTCATGAACAACAGCATTATTGAGAAACTTATTTATTAAAAATCACATCTACCTATTTTTTAATAACAAAATGCAGGTCATTCAGAATATACAAACAAATTAATCCATGTATAAGTAGGGAGCTTGCATTTGTGAGACGCTTGAGGTATCTATATTATCAATTTAAGAAGTCTGACATGACAGGTTACAAGTTGTAGTATTTACTCAGTCCAAGTTTGAATATCATAGGTAAACACTTGTGCAAAGTACTTTGTCTCATATGATTAAATAGTCTTGTTACTTTTAGTATATGTACTATAATCTGTTGATCAGCTTGGACAGTCTTACTTACATTTCATCTACCATTTTCCTTCTATTGTTTCAGTTCTTTGTTTCTGCACCATATTTTACATCAGACGGCAGTTCATATTACAAAATTTTTAGTGACAAAAATGGTTATAAGCATATTCATTACATCAATGGCTCTGTGGTAAGTCAAGCAAAGTGTTCTATGTTGATCCACTGTAAGTTCCTGAAATAATTCTACAATATTCAGTAACTTGTATGTCTTGCTTCACAGGAGAATGCAATCCAAATTACAAGTGGAAAATGGGAAGCAATATACATTTTCAGAGTAACAAATGATGCAATGTAAGTAGCATGAAGGAGAGAATATGCTGTGAGTGTTGTCAGTAAAAGCAACACTTAATCATTTGCACACCATTTGTTAACACATAAAGTTATACCTAGGTGTAATTTGTTTCTTATCTGAATGTATCCACAACAAATTTGTATGTAAAGGCACTGCACAGGTTTGCAAACTTTACTTATGCAATATTCTTTGCAAATTGTCTTCATTTTTCTATTTTCAATCACCAATCTTGGAGATACTTCTCTTTTTATGGTCTCTCATTCAGCTTACTGTATACGTAGATACAGTTTACATAATTAAGTAATTGGAGAGATTAGCTTCTGAGAATTAAAATAGAATACCTATAGATATGGTTTATTTGTCATCTAATCAGAGATTGATCAAAGATTTATTAAGATGTAAGGTATATAAGCTTAACTTACTCTTCCACCACATGCGGAAATCTCAAAATGTCTAAGTTAACTTCCAAAACAGCTTTCCATCTTGATGCTGCTTCATAGGTCATCACTTTATGGATTGTTTACTAACATATAAATGAATTTACAGTTTCTATTCAAGCAATGAATTTGAAGGCTATCCAGGAAGAAGGAATATTTACAAGTAAGTGTTACCAACATTATCTTAATGATACTAAGTTCATAGAAGATAGCTGTGGATTTGTTAATAAAATAATTTAGTTTCAAAATGTTTAAAGTATAATTTCATAGGCTACTTTAACTAAATCTTGACCTCAGATTATATCTGAAAATTTAGGACAAATAGCATCTAAAGTTTAAATATACTCTTGGGGGAAATAAGGAAAGGATAAAAAGGGAAAACATTTATTTTTAAATTGAACTGTTCTGAAAATACAGTGCCTTTGTTCTAGAATGCAAAGCAGACACGTGTGAAGTTAGTTGTGGCAAAATAAATATTACTCTATTTTATTTTTTTTCTAGAATCAGTATTGGAAGTAGACCTATCAGAAAACAATGCATTACTTGCAATTTAAGGAAAGAGAGATGCCAGTATTATACAGCAAGGTTCAGTGAACATTCTAAGTATTACGCCTTGATCTGTTATGGTATGTATAGTACAGAAGCAAACATATAATCAGTTGTTCTTTCTGTTTTATCAGAGATATAGATAATACTGATTATCCCAAATGATATCCCAAATTTCACAATAACAAGGAGAGATTTCCAGAAAGTAAGTTTTCCATGTCCAAAATCCTAGGGAAGATGTTTCAGACCATTGAAATATTTTCACTTTTTTTTTAAAAAAAACCACAAAAATACTGGATTTTTGGAATTAAAAACAGATTTTTGAAAGTCTTTCATAGCACAAAACAGATTCTAATGTGTCTTATCAAAGTCATGTTTTTCTTGCAGCAACTAGAGCAGGATTTAGAAACACACATATTTCCAATTTACGTGATCGAAGTTAGCAATTAGAGACTATTATAATATGTTTCCCAACTGAAATGATTAAATTTGTGTCAGCCACAAAACATTGGATATTTACCTGAGAACATTCTTAATAACTGAACTAAGAAAAATTCAACTCATCAAGATGCATGATCATTGAAACTACTTGTAAGTATTAAATGAAGCTCTTTTGAAATAAGTTAGGTGATTTCAGTGATTCAACATTTTCTCCATTACTGTAATCAAGTAACAGTGAAGTCTGAATTCACAATCTGAGAAAAGGAAAGAAAAATATCCATGGTTTTCCTTTTGTGTGTATTGTCTAAAGTTTACTGTTCTGATTTTTCATTGACTGATCATCTGAAGAGTTCCTGTGAACTTCCATTGAGCATAGAAGCAAATGTAGCAAATAATAACACCTTTCAATCATTCTTGCACAAAGTAGTCAGTGAGGTCATCACCATATGAAAGCCACTCACCTTCACAAATATGATGTGGCGTGTTCTCAGAAGAATGTTTCACATTGTTAATTCTGCATGCACCTTATATAATCACATCTCAGGTCAGTTCATCCGTAGAGAGGAAGAGTTTGTTAGTAAATTTAAAGTTGCTTTAATTATGTTTGCTAAGCAGTGCCTGTATGTATACAGGTCTATGTCACACAGTACCTTATGTATTTTATGCAGCAGGGACTAGTGTGTTATACAGCAGAGAAGATTTAGGTTTCTGTATCAACTCTGAGCTCTTTAACACCTTTCAGTTACCAGACTTAAAGTAATACAAACTCTATCATAAAATTCCAGCTTCAAACTATAAACTGCCTTCTTATCATTCTGTGACAGGTCCTGGGATTCCCATTTCTACTCTTTTTGAGAACTACGGTGATAGAGGTACTACAAATATCTTACCTATTTCTAAGCAATTTTTTTTCCCATTGATCTTCACTATGCAGACCCTCTAATACAATATTTGGATTGTGATCAAAATATCTAGTGTCTTTTTAGATTTCTAATTAGTGAAAGCTAAATATCAGTAAAGTCACTTTATTTTCTTTCCTGAATCCAGTACTTTTATAGCATTCTGATGTTTTTCCTGTTTCTATCCTATGGAAGCAATGAACATCACCAGCTCTTTGTCTCCTAAATATTGAGCCAAACTTTGTAGAAAAGATTATTTTGATTTCCTAACTATTACTTTTGACATGTGGATGAACACAAGACTTTCTGAGGTGGGTTTTTTTTCATGAAGCTAACCTACCCTGTTCAAAATGCAGCAGTGTACTATTTAGAGTTTGCGGTTTGAGCTGTTGTGCTGTACTAATTAGAATTTGGATCAGTGACTTGCTCTTCAGCCATCAGCAGAGATGTCAGGGAAGAACAAATGCTCTTTCACATGATCAGTTTAAATAACTGCTTCAGACAGGGTGAATTATCGATAAAAGATGGAAACTCCAGCAAGAAACATTCAGAACCCTCATCTTTTTAAGTAGCCTTTTAGTGAGGACTGTTTGCAACCAGACCAAGCAGAAACTAGCTAACTGTGAAAATATTACTCTGCAGTGACTTTCTCTCTCTGTCCTTTGTTTTTCCCTAAAAAAAAAAATTTTCCTACTTAAAGTACTCAGTCTTGAAGTGTTATAAAAACTAGCATGGTCCTGTAAAACACGTCAGTGATTTGCCATTCCTCCTTTCTTGCCCAGTAACCAGTAGAAATGCACTAACATTTCTACTGCCAGGGTCTTTACTGCCTGGTCAGCCAGTATTGAAAACCCACTGTTAACTCAGTTCTGTCTGACCAGAAGACAACATGAGAAAGACAAATGCTGCATTACTGTAAGCAAAATTATCAGTGGTGATTCATGTAGAAGTAGTGAATTGCAATGTAAGATTATTTTGACTACAATAGGAGTTGCCAGATCTTAGTTTTTAACCAAATTGTTAAATGTTTGCAGATGGAACAGATTGGTCAACATTTCAAATTTGCAGTTGTGCTATAAAAATGCTATGTTATTCTGGTATTTCTTTTGCAGAAGGTTTAAATAGATTTAACAGTTTAGATATTTTTTCAGATTTAATCCATTGCCATAGCTCACTGTTTTCTATGATTCATTATGACCTTGTTTATCAAGGGCCCCCACTACTTCCTTATCATGGAGTGCAGCAAAGTGCACAACTAGAGATACCTCTCTTAACCTCTGTGCAAGAGAGAACAGTTTCATTTAATGGATCTTCACCACTGGTTTCATGATGCCTCACTCTGCTGTGCTATTATTCTCCAGGAATAAAAGCAAATTCAGGCTTCTCTTTGACTTTTTCATGACCTTTTTTGGTTTCATTTTCTTTAAGTCCTTTGCTTTCACAATCTCTTCTGTGATGCAAAACTATTTTTAGTAGATCCATTCTCATTGCAGTTGCATTTTGAAAAGATGAATTTTAGTGGGAACCATGCAATTAAACTAATATACACTTGTTTGGAAGCTGCTTCTAACGTGCCTACAATTTGTGGCAGTGCACAAGTTTCAGGAGTTTTGAGGGGAAGTACTGAAAGGGTTCAGCTGAGTCTGGGTGAGTATCAAGTGCTAGGATGACTTTTCCGCCATAAAACCCCACTTGAATCTGCAAAACTTGTCAAGATTAAAAGAACAAACTCCGGTGTTGTATTTCTGGCATGTCCTGGATACTATCTAGCTCAAGAAATACTGAGAGAAGTACTTTGAGGGTTGGGGAATTTTGTGAGCTTTTCCAGAAGGAGGAAGTGGTTGCTACTGGGAAAAAA